>JAVTVY010012109.1:0-55593 GCA_036873755.1 Hanleya hanleyi | reverse complement strand
ATGATGAAACTCAATTTTTCCAACTTTTTCATCGCACCAATTACAGAACTGAGGTTGGTCATATGTTTACGAGAATAGAAACACTGTAGACGCTACTTTAGAGATCGACAAATACTGACAACCCTATTGACATGAATTATATACAGTCTATGTAACATTGGTAAAATAACCCAGTGTTACGTGATAACCCGTTGGCCCAAACCGTGGCAGGGTACCGTGTGTTGTCCAACAATTGAAGCGACAGTAGCGTGTCGTGTCTTCTTAGAGCAACAACAACATATTGAACTGCTGCTGCGTTGTCAATCAAGATATAAACATCAGCCTAAAATGTTCGGCCTTCGACCGAATACACTTGTACACTCCTGTTCAACCACACCAAACCACAGTATGGCCATTGTCAGTTAATAGGTTGTTTAGCTTGACCTTCTCATAATAAAACACACATGCTAGAAGCTATAATTATTAATTATTGAAGCTGAATTTTCTACCATTGACAGAGAAGAATGTGATTGAATATATAACCTGACAAAATTCCTATTTTACAGATTTATACACTCTGAAACCTCTCATAAAGATCACCAGAAAAAAACATTTATGAAATAATTATTCTCTAAAGAGACATCTTAAGTTTGCTTTAATTTAATTGAAACATAACATAAATAATTATGGTAGACAGTAAAACTCAAAAGCGCACACATTCTGTAAATAGAAATCCTGGGAAACCATGCACTCTTACTTGTGACCACTATTAAAGATAACTGCAGGATTTATTACCCGAATTTTCAACTTCTTTTATTCTTTTATAATGACTGAAGATAGGGATTCTCTGTCCAGGGCAACGACTTTTGTATGTCCATCGTCCTAAGGCTGTACGAGTATTTCGTTACGTGCAGGTCGACAGCCTGTATTGTCGTTGTTGTTGTCTGGAATGAAGATGTGAAGCGCTCTATCACTTTGCCCAATCACTAGCGTATCACTAGAGAAATGAATGGTTAAATTCGGCACAATGTGCCGACTGGTTGATGAGGAAACAACTGACCCGTTAACTAAAACAATAATGGCTTTGGTACGCGACCATCAAAACTGCCGGAGTTAAGACTTGACTGCTGTGTGTTTGACACGAGGGAATCCTCGCTAGAGATTCATGCCGGGAAAAGGACTGTGCCTCGTTTTGAAATCAGGCCAGGGGTTCCCCCCGAGAATGTGGACCAAAATGGCGGCTTTTGCCACTCGTGGCCTCCGCGCTGTGACGGCAAGCGACCACCTCATTCGTTTTACTTGGATTTGCTTACTTATTTTTTTTACAGTCAAAAATTACTGATAATTGATATACATACGGCATTATTTATCTCCTAACTATTGATGTGGGCGGGTCATGCGAGACAACATATCAACTGACAACTGGTAAATTGTGGGAAACTCAATATTTTTTTCGTGCGGCAAAAATCGCAAAACTGAATTTTTTTTATCAAAACTCAATTTGAAATTCTCTGCAAAACTCAATATTTTTCTTTTTTCATCGTGGTTACCACGATGAAAAAACGGCTAGAAAAACCCCTGCTCTGTGTAATAAAATCGTAAAAAATTAAAATAAATATTTTCCGACACTGTTCGCAATGGTCTTTCATTTGATGGAAACTTTACTTGAGGGTTTACGATCACTTTAATATGCTTTGTTAGCTAGCTAATGATGGAAATATCAGCCAATGTATATTGTTTGGTTTTATTTGAAGTATTTTATCTTCTGGTAGCTTTTGAAAAGTGCTTCGAAGTTTGTATCTCAAGCCCGACCGATTTCAGAAATGAAATCCGCATCATTTATCTCTCCTTATTTGACGCTGGTTTGTGACATCACATCAAACCACCTGGCCGGTCGTCAATACTTGTAACGTTCAATCTCCTGGCGGCTAGTCTGACATGACGTAACAATCAAGGAAAGGTAAGCGATGACATTCAGCTGGGCTTGGGGTACCAACTTTTAAAAAGATTCTAGCAGATAAGGTAATTAAAATCAATTCAAGTGAAGTAGATACATGTATACTGGTATTTCTATCATTATTCAACCTGTATTAAATATAAAATGGAGAATTTAAAAACCTTTGCATTTCACCTTTAGAAGATAAGAGGACACCATGAGTTGACTTACTGATTGCCATATTGAAAACAAAGTATAAATATCATCAACTCATCTTGCTCACAGCTGCATATTACAGTTTGGTTTTGTTTGTTTTGTTTGTTTTGTTTTTATAGATGACATGCAATTATTTATCAGCTACACAATATCAAAATAAGTCATTTGAAAGCATTTTTGTCCTGAAAAACTCCTTGTAAACTCCTGAAATTCTACCCTGTCATAGCTGTAGGAACCCTGGCCTTTCACTTTCATGAATTTCTCATAACTTTATAAATTTTATGAAATGAGCTTACAAAGATTTGGTTTCATGGCAAATCGTTGCTGCAATGATGCCATAGCGTCGGTTGTTAAAAAGGTTAAGAACTGCCAATTAAGATCAAACAAAAAGATTTAGTGATAATCTAATCTGTACTTGATCATCAGATTGTCACAGTTGAATCGTAACTGTTTTGCCAAGTCTGACTTCGGATCCAAATAAAGTACATATATTTTTGGGCAACTTAAAACTTAGCTGGGCAACCTGAAAAAGTGGTGTAGGTTGCCCAGGGGCAACCATAACTTTTTTTCTATTTCTCACCCTGCATTGTGCCGATAACATGTGATTGTTTAATGATGTTTCTAATATAAGTACTTTTCTGTATTGCGGTATCAGCATATACACATATACTGTCTAATCAGATTTTCTTATCAGAAGTCTTAATTAGAGCCCTCATCATGCATGTTCATCTGACTTCTCAAATTTACTGAAGTGAATTAATTTATTCAAGATGTACACACACACATATCCAGAGTAGCGTAAACGTCTCGATGGGCTATGTTGTTTAGATATACATGTAAACTACAAGTGGGAAAGTCTTTTTATGTTACTTATATCCTCATTTAAGCTTGGTATGGAAATAACCATGAACATTTTGGTGGGTAGGTAGGTTTTTAATTTCGCCAAATCAACATATTTTTAATGATGGCATATAAGCTAACCACACTGAACATGTTAACACTTCCTGAAGTAAAATTCACATGAAAAACAACTTACCTTTGCGTATTCAATGTGTGACCAAACAATATTAATCTAATATTTCCCAAGTAAAGCCAATTTGTAGATGTGGTTCATCATGCTCACACCATGGAAGACTATGGCAAGAGACAGAGAGAGTTCATGCAGTTAGGCCCCAATCTTCCCAGACCTGTCACCATTGCAGAGTTTATGGGACATTATGTCACAAACTGTAACCACCATGCAACTGTGTGATACACCTGAAACAAGGTTGAACAATACCAGTCTTACTTCTTATTGTCAGTTAAAGGTATCCTATCAAATTCACCTCACTCAGGCCCAGGTGTGTACAAACATGTATGTATATAATAATTAGCTTTTTTCTGGAGGCTAAGCTATGTATTATTAGATATATATATCATAACTTTTGTCGCTCTGTCAACCAGTTGAATGCTCACAGCTGTGGTTCCTCGTTCAAGCGTATAGTCGTATTTTACCGATGCAATGTTACCTATATTCAGGGTATCCAAGTACATGCGGGATGATCTGACAGTGTGGAACAGGTTTATCTATACGTTTATCATTGACAGTTTAAATGTTTACAATGCACTCTGCTTCATGTATATTCTTTTTATGGTTTCCCTATTTTGACTGTCCTACGTGGGGTTGAGTAAACGGAAGAAAAATTGAGAATTTTCACACTTCATGATCAGGTATTTATTCTGAGATATATGTTTTTATTTTTTATCCACTACAGTATAGATACCACTGAACAAAAGGATCCAATATGTTACCATCTATGCCAGGGAGGCCATTTCCTCTGTCATAATCCTGTTCAATATCAGCTGTCACATATTTAGAGCTGTTCGGATTATTCCGAAAATACCTTGGCAGCCAGTCGTATCTACATGTACATGTAACTTTGTTTCACAATAAAATGTGATCGAATCGCTCGATTATCAAAAGGCACTATTTCGTAGCCAGCTCACTACATGATCGCCATACGCCTGGCAATACGGAAATAGCTGAACGTTAGATTGGTAAATGTCTACAGCAGAACTACAAGTGAGGGTCAATGTGAGTGTGTCTCATACAGACCGCAATGCTGCTTCGTGAAACAGTTTGATTCAAATTTGCTCTTCACTTATGTCATATTTAACCATCCGGTCAGTGACCAAAATTACACACGTACATGTAAGTTTCCCACTGGTGAAAACATTGTGACCAGAGCAGTATGTTACCGTAGCGATGACGTCATCACCATAATGGTACCGTGGTGATACCGGAGTGGACACACAATCAGATCTATGGATCACTTTGGAAATGCCACAGCAGGGCTTGTTTTTCGACAGGAATCCAGGAATCTGATTTCCGTCAGCACTCCCGCAAAATAATTTGCGGGAATCCAACAGATTCCCATAAAATTTTACCAATCTGTATAAAAATGATAGCACTGGATTCCTGTGGATTCCCAAAGAGCTGGGTTGCGAGAATCTATCTGAATTCCCGTAAATTATTACGAAAAACAAGGCCTGCACAGAACCATAACATGGTGAACTTGAAGACAGTCACCGAAATAGAACCACACACAATGTTTTCACCGTTGGGTAACTTAGGTGTGTACATGCCCATGTATGTACATGTATTTGAGAAATGTGAGGATCATTTTTTAATTGGTATACATGTACATGTAACTTTTCTGGGTTGTTATCATTGTTAGTCATTGAACTGGAATATGACTAACATAATTAGCTTGGGGTAATTGTACCATTAACGGTTATGTACTGGTATAATACTTAACATATGTACTTCAGTCACGTATATCATGTCATTCAGTGATGTTAACCGGTGCTACAACATACAGGCTAACCTAACTTCTCTTTGTAGTGAAGTCATTAGCCCGAAATATAGCACGATATGTAGGTAGAATAGGATTTCCTTCACAAGCGTCTGCTATATGTCACAGGTTTACAGGTTGATGAAAGCAGAATACATACCTACCAACAGTTAGCCTCACAGTCTTAGAACTGCAACATTGTTGAATAGTCATCTTCATACATGTACTACACAAGTTGACTACTCCATCTACACTCCCAATAAGCCTTGATAAATCAACCCAAAGGGACCGTTCAACAGAATTTATAAATAGACACAAAAGCTGGAAACCAATTGAATTTCAAAACCTGCCCTGTGACTGGTTTAGGCTATTGATTGGCTGTCAAGTATATCTGGCCTTACCGCCATATTAGGAGGAATGATTATACCATACAGTCGTTGGGTATGCTCTCGTTGGCTTGTCTCTGTTTTGTAGATGAAATCTACACCTCAGATTAGAATGCTTACCCGGTGATCCGATCTATCAAGGCTAATTTGAGGTTAGTCTGAGAGTCTTATGATTCTTCAGCCAAACGATGGATAATTTGTCAGTTTGTCTGGTTGTGGTCAGACTTATCTCTCTCGCTCCAAAAAGCGCTGTGTGACCTCATCCCAGTAAAATTAATTCTTTAAAAATATTTGGTCATTCTACAAGCAAAATACTTCTCTTACATGTGTTTATGATTAAATAATTCCCCTCCTTTGTCAGCTCAAACTTAACAAGATTTGTTGCATTCTTTGTCTATTACAGCGTTAACAACTTCGCTTTCATTTTATTTGCTACAATAAAACCACAACTGGCCCAAATTTGAAATGAGGTAGAAGTTAAAAGTGCTAAAACTTGTGGAGAAATGACGGATCTTGTTAAATTTGGGCTGACAATGAAGCAAAATTATTCATCAATAAATATATGTCAGCTAAATGTTGTAGAATTGCCAAATATTTTTGAAATAAATTTCACTGGGATGAGGTCGAACGACCCCGTGGTCACTCTTATTTTGTGATTTTTGGAGGGAGAGAACTCCGACCCTCGCCAGAAAATCTGTCAGAACCATCATGTCACTGAAGGGTCATAGGAAGCTCGGACTAATAAGCCCCATTGTAATCCCAGAAGTACCGCATATTGCTGCATATGCACGCCAGGCACGAGACTGAAGGGCAGATTTCACGAGAGCCAGCAAAGCCGCTGTCTTGGTGGTATAACTGACAATTTTAGCACAAGTAAACTGTAAGGAAAATATCGATCGATGATTTGCTTCAATGAAATGTCCCAAGATGACGGCGTTGCTGGCGCTTGTGAAAAAAAAAACGCATATGCACCAACCTGCCCTTCAGTCTCATGCCCGGTGTGAATATGCGTTACTAATACGCTGTACTTCTGGGATTACGATGGGATTCTGGGATCTTGTATATGGAGATGTTAAATATTAAGCGACAGACCTACCTTACATGTACCTCTCCCTACATGTCTTAGTAAACCTCCAAATGAAGATGTCCAGTGTGGGTTTTACACAGGTAATGATATTCTATTTGTACCATACATGTAGATCTACAGTCCATGTATACTGTGTCAAAGTATCCGTTCAAATAAGCCCAGGAATTTAAATCTTTACCTTGTCACCCAAAAGATTTGAAAAATATAGGCCAGCTTATTGAAAAGATAAGGTAGATATTAAACTAGGTCACATGGCAAATCTTCAATTGGATCATATCAAGTACATTGTGTATGAACTCTTATGTCTACAAGGTCTATGTCAGTTTATGAGCATCAATACCTACAATGTGCAGGTGTTTGCCAATGTTCTTATACAAAACCGGTTTAAATGCTTCTGAAAATTTAAAAGACCATTATACAAGCTGGTAGTACATGTGTATTGTACATGGTATGGTATAGAATTGAGGGTTGAATTTAAATGAAGTACAACCTGTCTAATAATAACACGCTTTACAAGTAAATTCCCCAAAAAGATCATGCAGATCTGATTGTTCAATATTTATATTTATAATCGGGTTTCTCTAATACATGTAGTTGTTTGCAAAAGAAAATGTCTTTTATTTAATTGACTTGAAAGGTTGTGTAAATGTGATGGAATTATAAACTCTTTCACTGGTTTGTCCCATAATACCGGGATGCCGAGTGTCACCTACAAATCTCTATTTTCTAGCATTTCAAAGACATATACACATTCTACATCATTTACAGTTCTCAGGTGACTTTTGTCAGGGGAACTAATCGGTGGAAGGGTGAAGACTTTAATCTACATGTAGATATGAAAGACAGCCTACAAATACACATACATATACATGTATGTAACTTAAGAGAAGAGTCAGACTAGTACTTTTTTGTTTGAAAGGAGTAGTTTTCTGCTAAAATATGCCACAATTTAGCGAAAATATGGAAAGGCAACGATGGGTACTAATTACTTCAAGTTATCTTGGATTAGGGTGTGTAGATATTTGTGGATTAGGGTGTGTGTGTATTGGGAGTTAAATCATCATGACCTTACCTCAAACAGCAAAAAAAATCTTAGAAATACACACCTTCACTCAGCAGGCTATCAGAATCAACAAATCCTACCCTGACAGCACATCAAAGAGTCAAGTCTATTAAAATGTACAGACGTATAGGCCCAATAGCTTAACTTCAAAATCGCAAATTAAATTTCAAATTGAATGAAGGTACTTTCTAAAGGATCTGACAACATCTGATGTCTAAAATGCATGTATACAGACACTCCATGAAGTTGAATAACAAGTCAGCTAAATACATTTTTTCTCCCGTTTTGTTGACACGCTCGTCACAACGTGGTATGCTGCGAGTCAAGCTGCCCTCCCATTGTAAAAGATGACAAGCCAGTATTTGTCTGACAGTTTGCCCGACCCACAATGCAATTGGTCTGCTGATCTTAATTCATGAGGTTGCTAGGATACCAGGGGAAAAACGCTTAAAGGGCTTACACCAGACTTTACCTGGATTTTAGAGAGCAATGGACCAGACATGGAAACACTTGGTCAAACTTGACCAGGATGAAAATTATTGAGTTTAGTTCTGCCAGAGTCCTGTGTTAATGGGCAATGAAAATAATCAGTATCACCAGTATTGTTGAATTATAACATGTAAGAATCAAAGAGGATCAAGGATTACTGGATCAAGGATTACTGGATCAAGGATTACTGTTTCGCCATAAATGTGTCTAACTGTTAGATTTAATTTTATGAGTATTTAATTGCATTTTATGTGCATTTGACCATGTTACTGTTGGAAGAATATATCACATGAACGTGCAAATAACTGCAGACAAAATACAATATGTACCGTAAATCTGACATGCTAATAAGCCAAACAGTGAAAATATACAGCAAAACATGCTCGGCATCCAAAACAATCAATGAAATGCTGTAACAGCTGTTCAAAGAGCCATGCAATAGACAGTACAAGCAAACTGCTATATATAACCTATTAGGAGTTTGTTGTTTCATACATTTTACTGGCGGGTGCTAGGAATCCTAGGTATGAATCAATGGTACACATATAACACACACTGTAGTAAACATTCTAATAATCCACTCAACCTATTCAAATTCGATCATCTCCGAATTTTGCCCGAAATTTGCCTGAAATTTTGACGATGGACAAACTTCATACATGACGTACATGTTGTGCTCATGTTTTTGTATGACATTTCGTCAACTTTCCATCGAACTAAATTTGATTGCCCCAAGAAAAGGCACATCCTGATTGAATTATTGAGTGAGGCCAAGTGAATAGGATTTAATGTTGATTCAACAATTTTTCATTCCTATCACAATGGTGTGCCTACATGTGACACGGCAGTCCCAATGCTGCCATTTTACACTGTGCTGTCTCACTGAAGCACCACATGCCATAAGCAGATCTGATACTCCACTCAGTTCCACTATCCTGACACCCAGCCAACCAGTCCTTGATCTATTCTCATAATGCTGAGCACTAAACCAGGAAGTAACAGATTCCATTTTTGAAGTCTTACATGTAGGTACTCAGTCCAGGATTTGAATTTTTAGAGCATTTACAATAGGGGAATCCCTCTAATAATTCAATCCCCCTATCCAAATTCAATCAGCCCCAATTTTGGTGATGGTATTCAATTGGCTCTTCTAATAAATTTGATCACCCTCTAAATCATTGAAGTAACCAAGAAATAATGGATTATCTGTATGATTCTGAACTATTTCCTCGACTTATTTCTAATAAATTTGATCACCCCCGACTACATAACGCAAAAATTCATTTCCTGTGATTGAATTATTAGAGATTACCCAATGCGAGTGAGTGAGTAGTAGGATTTAGTGTCGTTTTCAACCTTGTTTCAGTCCTATCACGACGGTACCTACATGTGCCAGAACACGAGAGTGCTCACAGTTCCTATTACCCTGGACACTGATCAGCCCAGCCAGTACACCACCCGGTCACCCATCCAACTGTTGACCGAGCTTAATGCTGCTTAACTTTGGTGATCTGATGAGAACCGGTGTGTCCAACGCTATAAGCCGTACCGCACATTTACACATGTATACTAGAGCATCCTTTTTTTTTTTAACTCAAGTGAAGGAAAGGTTAATCCTGGCTTTACTTCCAGCATACATGTACATGTGCAAATCTGCATTAAGAGTACCAACACACTGTGATACCCAGCTCTACTGACAGCAAAACTGATCTTTTTTTATAGTTAGATGGGACAGGCCAAGTTCACAAGCTCGGCATAACTTTGAACAACTTGTCAGAAAACATGCACCAAGGGCATAAATAGCCAGCCGAGTGCACAGGCACTGCACGTCTGCAAATGCAGATCAGCAGACAGAACTCACAGACTTGGAAGAAAAATGACAAATTTTCATTTCTCCGCGGACTTCCCAGTAATTCATATACAACAACAACATACATGTATAAACTCCATCGAAACACCAAGAGCAGAATTGAGTCATGCAAACAGAATAGAACTGTTACCTCCATACTATAATCGTTTGTACCCATGCTTGATGTCAGGTGAGAGAGAACTCTCTAGTAGAGGAGGTAGAGATAGTTGCTGGTGTTACTGACAGGAAAGCTCCAATCTAGAGAAGTGTCTAGGTGGTCAAAAGACAGTAACAGCACCTTGACTATAAGTACATGGGGTGGAGCTGAAATAAAAACATCAAATGTAATCATAGTTTTGAATGTAAAATTACTAAGTCTTCCACTAATGCTGTAAACAATACACTATAAACTACAAAAGTCCAGAATAACGACTTTATATTTAAGCTCAAGTCAGCATGGTGAGGCAACATGAAGTTTTATTTTACAGGACTAAAGGGGGTAAATGCAGTCACTAAAATGCCAAATAATATTTAACAACTTGGTGTAAACACAAATTCTATCAGTGTCTACATGAAGTTGCATGTACAAGTATTGAGGTCACGCTATTATCTGGGTCACAGCGCAGGCCTCGAAATTTGGCGCGAACGAAACGATCGTTCGCGTGTCGGTTACGCAAATCCGAAATGGCCAGAACGAAAAATCGGTTACGTGAATGCACTTCTTGAACATATGTTCTGGTAACAAAAGTCCCAACCTCTTCTCTGTCTGTCCACTGTGCAAACTTTAACCACATGACATGTGTCTTTCAGCATGTTTTAAAAGCGAAACCAAGTCGCAAACTCGACCCTGTCTGCATCGAATTTGTAGACTACCACGTGGCAGGCATGTGTCTGAGTCTGTCAGCTTGCACAGAGTGTTTTGTCTATCCTCGGTTCAGGGCAGGCGTTATAAACCAATAGCGGCCAGGAAACAGCATTATCAAACTTCAACGAGTTGGAATGTAAGGGTTACCCGCAAGCCTCCTCGCTCCGAGGTTGTTGCTCCGTGGGAAGCTCTGCACGGAGCTAGCAGCAGAGGTGGCATGCGGAGCTCCTCGCGGAGGAATTATCTCAGAGCGCGAAGCTTGCGGTTAACACTCGTCACTTCCAACATCTCTAAATTTGCAGGCGGCGTGTTCAACTTCTCAGACTTTTCGATCGGGATTTTAATGGAATCAGAAGGAAATGGTGAATGAATTATACAGCCAGAGTCACAATAGCCAATCATGAATGGTGGAAGCGATTTACGTGTGCAATCCCATTCCCGTATGTTAACTCATTTGTCTGTTCAGTCTCTGACCACGTGCTGTCCACAGGCTTATATTACTCCCGAGTCGAGTTGTACGGTACTGGTTGACGGCGCACTGTTATAATTACGTAACCGTTTTGCGAAACCAATTGGTTACGTAAAAATTAACATCGTAACCGAACAATAGGTTACGTAAGACAAAATTACCGTAACCGATTTTTCGGTTACGTCAATGAACCAATTTTCGAGGCCTGCAGCGGCAGCACTGAGCTCAGTCACCTTGGCAATCAATCTGGGTCGCACCTCCAGTGCCACAATGCTGGGTCACAAAGTCAGTCAACTGATGAGAGTCAGATAATCCAAGTCACAGTTGACTGATCTGGGTCACTGGTAAAGCTCATCAGACACATAGTGACAGCATAGTTGGATGACAGTGGATAAACTATGGGTGTGGTTCTTAATAGCCACACTAATCTGGGTCACACTGACACTTTTCCAAGTCATGCTGCCACTTTATCGAAGTCATTGTCAGTCTATCTGAATCACAATGCCACTTCATTTGCAATGCCAGCCTATCCAAGTCACACTGCTACTTTATCTACATGTAGGTCACACTGTCACTTTATCTGTCACACTGCCACTACATCCGAGTCACAAATACATGTACATGTATCTAAGTCACACTACCAGTCTAACCGAGTCAAACTGCCACATTATCTGGGTCACAATGTCACTTTATCCGAGTCACACTGCCACTTTATTTGAGTTGCACAGCCAGTCTATCAGAGTTACTGCCAATTTATCTGATTCACACTGTCAATTTATCTGCCTCACACTGCTAGCCTATCAGTCACAATGCCACACTATCCAAGTCACACTGTCACTTTATCTCAGTCACACCGCCAC
The DNA here is from genome assembly GCA_036873755.1 of Hanleya hanleyi. Taxonomy (NCBI): domain Eukaryota; kingdom Metazoa; phylum Mollusca; class Polyplacophora; order Lepidopleurida; family Hanleyidae; genus Hanleya; species Hanleya hanleyi. The sequence goes on along the minus strand of JAVTVY010012109.1, from coordinate 43,560 downwards.
TTCATCCGAGTCACACTGCCAGTCTGAGTCAAAACTGTCACATTATATGAGTGAGTAAATATGATTTAACATCGCTTTCAACTATATTTCAGTCATATCACGACATTGGGTCCTATTCCTTTTCACACCTGGAAACCACACGGGTAGGGTCCTATTCCTTCTCCCACCCGGGAACCCCAAGGGTGCCTCAGTTAGTCGCCTCTTACAACAAGCTGTCTGAGGAGCGGAGGCCTATTCTTACCATGACCTGCAGTGTGCACAACGACATTATATGGACCACACTGCTACATTATCCTGGGTCACACTGTCACTTTATCAGAATGATCACACAGCCATCTGAGTCACACTGCCACTTTATCTGAGTCACACAGCCACATTATGAATAACACTGTCACTTTATCAGAATGATCACACTGCCATCTGAGTCACACTGCCATCAATCGGAGTCACACTGCCACTTTATCTGAGTCACACAGCCACATTATGAATCACATTGTCACTTTATCAGAATGATCATACTGCCATTTTATTTGAGTCACACTGCCATCAATCGGAGTCACACTGCCACTTTATCAGTCACACTGCCACTTTATCAGTCACACTGCCACTTTATCAGTCACACTGCCACTTTATCAGTCACACTGCCACTATATCAGAGTCACACTTTCAGTCTAACTGAATCACAATGTCCCATTATCCAGGTCACACTGCCACTTCACTGGAGTCACATGCCGTGTCTATATGAAACTGAGTCACACTGTCAGATTATCCGGATAAAAATTATCATAGTCACACTGGCAACATGAGTCAGTCTAAAATGGTGACTAGCAACGGGGCTCTGTAGTAGTGGGCGAACTAGTCACATTGTACAATACAAGTTTGACATCTAAACTATGTCATGCATTTGTAAATCTATATAAAACAATCTTACATATGAAATAATCATGATAAACTACACAAATCTACAAATAAAAGGACAGGTCCATGTGCATGTATATTTTCCTGAATATGACAATGAACCCAGTTAAAACAACTGTTTAACCACGGTGTTAGCAATTTCAAATTTGGACATGCAAATCATGGTTGAGATAGGAGAAACAGACCAGTAGACTGTCCAAATCTGGCAAAAGGTGATATTTGGACAGGCAAATCATGGTTGAGATAGGAGAAACAGACCAGTAGACTGTCCAAATCTGGCAAAAGGTGATATTTGGACAGGCAAATCATGGGTGAGATAGGAGAAACAGACCAGTAGACTGTCCAAATCTGGCAAAAGGTGATATTTGGACAGGCAAATCATGGTTGAGATAGGAGAAACAGACCAGTAGACTGTCCAAATCTGGCAAAAGGTGATATTTGGACAGGCAAATCATGGTTGAGATAGGAGAAACAGACCAGTAGACTGTCCAAATCTGGCAAAAGGTGATATTTGGACAGGCAAATCATGGGTGAGATAGGAGAAACAGACCAGTAGACTGTCCAAATCTGGCAAAAGGTGATATTTGGACAGGCAAATCATGGTTGAGATAGGAGAAACAGACCAGTAGACTGTCCAAATCTGGCAAAAGGTGATATTTGGACAGGCAGGTTTTATATCCTGGCTAACATACAGGTGTAAATAAATAAAATTTTGGCATTTTGGTTTTTCAAATTTAAAATAAATCTGTTCAAGAATCACCAAATCAAATTACATGGATACGTATTGTACGCTCCATCAATATTATTTTTAACTTGAAAAGTCCCATCCCATCGAGAAATCAAACAGTATGTATTGCTTCAGATGTTTACCAATGCCATTAATAACACATTTAAATTGATATAATATGTCAGAGTTTTAGCGATGGGAATTTTGTTTGAACACTTTCCCCGTCTTTCGACTGAAGATTTGTCTGCGATTCATACTCAGACAAAAAGCTTCTGCACAAAACATACAATTTATTGATTAGATCAGAAATAGCATCATGGAGTAATGGCGTATATCCGTTACATGATCGTTTGTGTACCTCACCTCATAGACAGGTGTGGAGTAATTGATTTCACATTGATCAGTATACACATTCCTCCCAACTCCTCGTGGCATTCACCAATTGCAAGGTACATATACATGTAAAATGAGCTGTATTAAAAACATTTAGGCTGGATAAAGGCAATTTCCAGCTTCACAGGCACTGCTGCGTCATTTTTTTTAGCGCCGTGTCAAACCTTTTCCCAACAGCAAAAGAACATGTATTTTACATTTTTGGGGGGTTTTTTCACTTTTTATTTATTTCTTTCTCTCTCTAAGATTTGCCAAAATAATGTTCTTAAATCTGTCGACTCAATGAGTTGTTTGAGGTCTTGTTTTTATTGCAGGAAATTCTCTTAGACAAAACGGAAGTAACAGCGGCTGTAAACAAAGGATCAGCTGTTCTATCAATTACAGTGCTGTGATCGCCAGCCTCGCAGCTGGGGGATTTTTAGGCCTCAATGGAGCATAACAGGTTTTTCCTAAAAATCTTCTCTCATACTGGAGATAAATTTCTACAACTTGGCGAAGTAAAAGATAGTACATTCGTTCAAATAATGTGTTAAAATCAGAGCTGAACTAGCCTTTTTCGAAGTTTTTCCCATTTACTTCTGTGTTAAAATTAGGCTTTTCAGAGGGAGGAAAATCCCCTGGGCAGTGACATCATTGTATCATAGAGAATAGTATTGTTGAAGACGGACTCTTCAGGTAACACAAAGGTTTTTCACGCAAATTGTATTCAACTACATGTACTACATCGGTTTGTAATATAGCCAGAAAAGATCAATTTGGTCTGTACCAAAGAAAAAAAAAAGATTTTTTTTTTTTTTAAAAAGCCTCGCTCTGTCGTTATTTTTTCCCCAATACTGTCTGTGAATTAGCTTTAGATGTACATGTACCTCAGCAAGTTATAACATGTGGATTATTTCAGTACCGATACTAGCACAGTATTTTTGCTGCTCAAGGCAAATTTCTGAATTGCGAGTGCGGATCAACAAGGCTAAAGTGATATCTAACTTCATGTACCTATATATTTCATGATATCCTATCACTCGGAACTATTGCTGTGTTACCTTTTTAATCTCACTGTGTTACTTTTTTATTTGACCTAACTTTATGGCTACATAACTTTTTATTGCAGAGAAAAACCATTCACACTCTATTCAGAAGAAATTGTTATCCGTAACATTGATAATAGAGGCATTGTCAAGGCCTTTAATAATACATGTAGCTTTCCCTATAAATTGTGCACAACCTCTATTCAGTGTGAATTGTCCCCAAATTCAGGTAAATTAGGTAGGCTTTAACGGTTACAGGGGATTTCATGATAGTTTACAGTTTGTGGCTGATGTGATGTTTACAAACACGTCATGTTGTTCTGGCAAGTGTGAAGCTGCACAGGTTTGTTGTGTCTGCAGTTTCAAACTTGCAAGTTAATTTCAATGGCCAGTGTGTCACGCTAATCTCTGATTGGGTGATGGGTGACCGTTCTCAAACAGCCACTCATCCAATGGGAATCATAGAAACACACCAAATGAAATAAATATGTTATTAGAAGTTGGCAAATTCAGATAGGTGGTGATCTTTTTCGTGGATTTTGTTTTTACGTGTTGAGAATATAGCAAGAGTGATCACTCTCCTTAAAACTGATAAGACTGGAACAGTGTGGAGGGAAGGGGGGTGGGGGAAACTCTCTACATATCTTTGGTACATTGAACCCAATTATACATGTATGTACCAGTTATGGATATTGAGTTAGCTGGGCCAGAACGGCGCATCATGAAAAGACTGGGCCAGAACATTTGAGTATGGTCCAAGCCCCACAATATCACGGATGCATGTATATACATGTACATGTATGTGCACCCAGCTTTATGGACCATTAAAAATCTTTTTTAGTGATTGGGTCTATTTCAAATCATCTGTAAACAGCCATAATAAAACAGGGTGACCCGCTATGACCCCGTCTTATACCCAGACATACACTAATAGTTAGAGAATAATACTGTAATAGTACAATAATACAGTACTGTCATAGGTGTATAGAGACCTGGTGTGACCATATATCAGTATTATATCCACATAGATACCCACATACTCAAATCATAAATAATCCATCACATCCACAATCTGACAGGATTAAAGCTAATCGACAGTCTCCCAGACATGCCAGACAGGGTCAATACCGACGGTCACGGATGTACAAAGGGAAGCAACTTTACCAACGTCACGGCAGAGGGCGTGACTGCTTGGGGATCAGATCGAAGATTGTTAACATGGTGGATCAAAGGAAATTGACGCAAAACGGTTTCCAGTTCGATAAATGGGCGGCCAAAATGAAATTAAAACAGATGTACTGCAGAGTGACTATCCTAACATATTGACACTGACAGACACACGAGGCGCTCTTGTTGTATGATGTAAGATATATATTTCTAGTCCAAATGAATTGAAGAATCTGGTATGTTCTTCTGTGACGTCGATCATTCGCTAGGACGTTGCAACAATCCATATTGTGATGACGCCACTCGCGATACCATTGTTGGCGGTCCAAATAACAAACGTCACAAGAGAACGTCATAATACAAATGTATCAAAATGTATATATTCGTAGCGTCGCAAGCTATCGTATGGCTGCAGGATAAATCTGACCCCCTCTGCACTCCGCCCTCTACCGGTATGTCAGCAAAGTTGTTCCCCTTTACGTATCCGTGACCGTCGGTATTGGTACACCTTTTAGTTTACCACCTAGAATAACATTTCTACCTGGCTGTTTTGTCCCAGAATTCATGGTGTATTTAACTTAACCATTGATATATCACCTGCTGATAATCCAACACATGATGAAACATGTGGTATATTAAATGACATATCACTATCAATATTTTTTCCAATAGAGCATTAAATGCACCCATGCAGCTCTGGATGACAGTTTCGTATTTTTTGGGGATACATGTAAGTTTGAACACAACCTGGTTACATTCATATATGCTAATTGTGCACTTGTCCGGAGTTACATACATGCAGTAAAGCATGGTTTCTATCATACCCCGATTAGCCGACTCTCACTTTTATCAGGACCAATATGGTTTTAACCGTTGCAGGGATGTCATTAGAAGGCGGTAGGCGTCCCTTTTTGACCCCCTACTATGTCCAAATTGGCCAGACAAATGGGTTAACTTACGGGAATGGGACACGTAAATCCCAAAACAGCCGCATGCTTTCCATATATGTACATTGTAATTTCAATACTTCAAATACTAAATGTCACTTATTGTGGCCGCCTACTTCTATGCCTTCCACCTGCGAAATGAAAACTTAGTGACATCCCTATAACGACTTGTAAACATGAAGAGCATTGTGCAGATAATTAAATTGTAAGATACATGTAATTATATAGGTTTCCAAGCTGTTGAACAGCTGCACAAATGCGATAGGAGATCAGTGACATGGTGTATTGCAAGGATATTATACTTACTGGCATTTTGAACCAATCAGATCACAGGCACACAGTAAGTCCTACATGAAGGAGGTCTACTCTGCTATACTTGGGACCTGCAACAATAAATTTTGTAAAGGATCAATATACATGTACAAAACAACAGCTTGGCAGCAAAACAAAACATAGCAGGCAATTGGAAAAAGAGAGGCACAAATCCATTGCATCAAATTTAGCCAACAAGGGAGTAAGTGAGTGAATATGATTCAACGTCGCTTTCAACTATACTTCAGTCATATCCCAACGTTGGGGCCTATTCTATTTCACACCCGGGAACCACCCGGGTGGGGTCCTACATGTATTCCTTTTCACACCAGGGAACCCCACGGGTGGGGTCCTATGTCATGTATTCCTTTTCACACCAGGGAACCCCACGGGTGCCTCAGTTAGATTTAGCCAGCAAAAGTGCAGTTAGGGCGCACGCTTTAAATGACCTCTATGCACCCCATTTCTCTGAAGGAATCCTCACCCCATTTGCACACTGTCATTTAGGCTTCATAGACTGACTTTTATTCGACACAATAGAGAGCGAGAATTAAGGTAATGGTTTAACATCACATTCAGCAATATTTCAGTTATATAGCGACGATAGTCGTTACAATAGTGAACTAGCTCAGATGTACTATTAAGTCGACTGAAAATAGGTAACTTTTTTACACAGTTTCTTACACAACCAATGGATCAACAAGATCAATAATGCAAACAACAACATACACAACTGTACATGTGTTACGCAATTTATAAAGAATGAGCTTTGACCCTCATTATCAATCAATATTTACATGTAGTTCACTCGATCAGACTGGCAGAAGCTGCAGAAGGGTGCGAAACCTGTGCATTAAACTGTGTTTAGGAATACAAGGAGAACATCAGCGTTTGTATTATTGCTCACATATCCCTTGATCAGGCCTCGAAAATTGGTTCATTGACGTAACCAAAAAATCGGTTACGGTAATTTTGGCTTACGTAACCTATCGTTCGGTTACGATGTTAATTTTTACGTAACCAATTGGTTTCGCAAAACGGTTACGTAATTATAGTGTGCCGTCAAACAGTACTGTACAACTCAACGAGATTGCAGTCAGAGTGACATATGACTGTCCACAGCACGTGGTCAGCGACTGAACAGACAAATGGGTTAACTTACGGGAATGGGACACGTAAATCGCTTCCATTCATTCAGGATTGGCTATTGTGACTGTGGCTGTATAATTCATTCGCCATTTCCTTGTGATTCCATTAAATTCACGATTGAAAAAGTCTGAGAAGTTGAACACGCCGCCTGGAAATTTAGAAACGGCGGGAGTGACAATGAGCAACGGTTAACCGCAAGCTCCGCGCTCTGAGGTAATTCCTCCACGAGGAGCTCCGCATGCCACCTCCGCTGCTAGCTCCGTGCAAAGCTCCCCATGGAGCCCCAAGCAACCTTGGAGCGAGTAAGCTTGCGGGTAACCCTTACATTCCAACTCCTTCAAGTATGGTAAAGCTGTTTCCTGGCCGCTATTGATTTATTACATAATAGTGCACTGGCCCTGAACCGAGGATAGGCAAAACAGTCTGTGCAAGCTGACAGACACATGCCTGCCACGTAGTAGTCTACACTGTGGACAGAAATTAGATGCAGACAGGGCCGAGTTCGCGACTTAGTTTCGCTTTTGAAACCTGCTGAAAGACACACGCCATGTGGTTAAAGTTTGCACAGTGGACAGACGGAGAAGAGGTTGGGACTTTTGTTACTAGAACATATGTACCAAAGCGCATTGACGTAATCGATTTTTCGTTCTGGCCATTTCGGATTTGCGTAACCGACACGCGAACGATCGTTTCGTTCGCGCCAAATTTCGAGGCCTGCTTGATTGTATAAGGGACTTCTTAAAAGAAATAAGTTAATTTAAAATTTCTATACGTGCTGTCATATCAGTACTTTACAAGGACAAAAATTAAGTTACTAAACACACCCCCCTAACTTTTTCCCAAAATTAACTTTTTCTTCATTTTCATTTCCACAAATGTGTAAATGGTATAGGGATTCAAATCAATCTTCAACTGGCATGATTAAATTACTACATTAACTTTGAAAATGACAGTCACACTCCCCCCCCCCCCACTCTTAATTGCCATGTTACATAGTTTGATGGTCAACAGATGACTGTAGACTGATTGAAGGTGACAGACTATCACATACAAGAAAGATGGACAGAAGGACAGACAGACAGACGACGCTGACGACGACAATACCCGAGGGATATAAAAATGAGATATAAAGAGTTTTGCCTATACATATAGCCTCTAGTTTTCACAGTCGCAGCTGATACCTTTGTACTTAGCTCCGACTATAAATGTTTGAAACAAAATGAAATATCTAGAGCTGTTCTTCTACCTGTATACATGTACATGTATAGAATTGGGTTTAACATTTCTGGAATTTCAGCTCTATTTCGACAAGTCTGTCACATTCTTCAATGACTTGGTATGTTAACACGTTAACACCTCACAATCATGTGAAGAATACCAGATCATAGGCCAATTTGTGTTGGGGACATTTTATGCATTCACTGGGGTAGTGGCATTTCTCTCAGTCCTGACTTGTATCAGAATCGGAGTACCATGCATTACAATTTCTATTTGTATTTACCAAGCCAGGTTGAGACGACGACATGTACATGTACATCATTCATGTGTTTAGGTTTGCGGCCAACATTGTCTTACATGCACTCCGGGTCCCATCACAGACATGATAGAGAAAATTATATTCAATACATGTAACGTCACATTCAACAATATTATTTACAGACATAAAATACATGGACAAGTCAAGGATTGTGATTACACATGTACTGAAGGAAAGGATTGTAGTCAGATTTGTACAGTCAGTAGTACATACAGGATTGCATTCAAAGGCAGGATTTGAATCAGAAGTAAGTGCGAGTAAGTGAATATGATGTCGCTTTCAACACTATTTCAGTCATATCACAACGTTGATTCCTATTCCTTTTCACACGGCGGAAACCACACAGGTATAGGGTGCTATTCCTTTTAATACCCGGGACCCCTCGGGTGGGATCCTATTCCTTTTCATACCTGGGTGCCCCAGTTAGTTGCCTCTTACGACAAGCTCCTCAGAGCTGAGGACTATTTTTACCATGACCTGGGGTGTGCACAATGGCACCCCAAGTCAATCCCCGGGAGCCCCACGGTGCCAATCAGAGGTAAAAGCATGATAGTCATGAATTTGCAGTGGTGGAATAACAGTCAACAGTAAAATTAGGATCCAGGATTTGTCGTCGTAAGGATATGTAGGATCTATAGCAGGATTGCAGTCAAAGGTGGGAGTGAGTGAATATGCTTTAACATCGCATTGAACTGTTCAGTCGTATCACAACATTTGCTTCCTATTCCTTTTCACATCTGGGAACCCATGTGTGCCCCAGTTAGTCACCTCTTACGACAAGCTGTCTGAGGAGCTGAGACCTATTCTTACCATGACCTGGGTTATGCACGACGACATCCCAGGTGAACCCCGGGAGCCCCAAGGGGCTGGTAGGGTTACAATCAGTATACATGTAGTACAGGTACATTTACGGTAACAGTTATAGGATTGCAGTCATAAATGGGATCTATAGCAGATGGTGACAACTTGTGAAACATACAGATACATGACATACATGTGTACCATCAGGACTAACAAATTCATGCACCAATTAACCTGCTTTAAATAAAAGGGACTAACATGAACAAAACATCATTTTGAACACCCTGTTAGTTATATGTAGTTAAGTAAATAAATATTATGAGCAGGTACACTGCGCGGACATGTGACGTGTCAGACCAAGGCCCACCCATACACCCTCTATCATCATGATCATGGTTCTGGGGTTAAATGGTGGGGGGAAAAATATTATTACTCAGTCTCCAACAAATTAAGTGGTTGATGAGGGCAGTAATAATTAAGCTTAAAATAAATGTATATGATACAGGGTATGTTGCATACCAGAGTTAGATACAGGGTCTCACAGCGTGCTTAAAAAGGACACAGCTATAAAATCAAATGACCATTTTTCAACAAAATCAAATGACTTTATTTTAGAAAACTCAGATTAAAGTGAATATAAGGGGCAAAAGGCACAGTAGTTTGTGTGAAACACTCAAAGAACACAAACTGACAATGTTTTGGCATTTTCAACACCATTTGAGTGATAAGCCATTTTGCAAAATTAGTTTTTTCAAATAACGACAAATCTATCTTCAAACAAGGACTTTGGCGAAAATCCTGCATCTAACCCTGCATACATGCATTCAGTCATATCAGTTTATGCAAGGTCAAATAGTACATGTACATGTAAGCCCATAACAGTTCCAGTTCCAGTGATAATTCTGCTAGGATTAATGCAGACAATCCACCCCCATGTATAACACAATTGACATATTAGACAATGATCATGCAGTCAGTCAGTCATCACATTATGGCTCTATCTCTGATTAAATATCATGAACATATATGAAGATGTTGATATAAATGTACATGTACATGTTTGGCTATGTAACTCTCTAAAAATTAAATCGCCTCAAATATTTCGGACACAATTCAATCAGTGCATGCATGTATATAGGCCTACTATTTCTAGTAATAAATTAGATCGCCCACTACAGCCACCAAATAACAAACAAATAATGGATTATCTGTATGGATTTGGACCATGTGGTCAACCTCTCATTCTGAAATGTAGAATTGGATCACCCCCTGGTTTTATGACAGGATATTTACCATATCATAAACATTAAACTTATTCACCAGCTCAATTAAAAGATGCATCGTGTCAAAAGCCTTGAATTTGGGAAATTTGAGGGCAAGGCCAATTTGATGGAATTAACGGCACTAAGGCCTGGATGGCATTAAATTACTTGGAAATTAGCAATGCTCAGCCAGCAGCAAGGCCAGTAGGTACATGTAGGGCATCCAAGGCAATTGCCTTATAAAAATAATAATACTTTATTGCCTTGGTGGCCTTGATTAAATTCAAGGCCTGTATAGGCCTACATGTACATTGTACCATTTGTTTACTAACTCCTTCTTACATGTCTTAAGCCTGCATTTCTTACAGTCCATCATTTTTTATGGAAGCAATCACTCCAGCTCCCCTGAAAATTGATTGATGTGAGCAAAAAATTACACTGGAGAGGAAACGAATTATTCGACGAAAAATTACTGGCCTTTTAAGTAGAAATAACTAAAAATCCTCTCATCAAATCGGGCTGCAAAACTGTAATTTAATGCTGAATTATTTTCCTAGTACATCATGTACAAGTAGACTCTTCCACAGTCCTATTTGGTACATGTATGCACCTGACCATAGTAACAATGTGAAAGCCTAGACTTTGTGATGAATGGAACTAGTAACACATAAATCATAGGTTTCCCTTTTACATTAAGACATGTTTAGAGAGGCACATGTACCGGTTACAACATCAAGTCTATCAATTGATACATTTTTGCTTATTGTACATTGTGACAATATTTGCAACTACATTCAGTGGGAAAAAATGACAAGTGCAAATCACCCTCCTCACAGAATTGAGAGGTGCGATTTATCGCTCACCTTCAATTTTCAAACGTGACGCACTGCAGTATGTCTAACATATCTGACACAACAATGCAAAATTCTGCCAACATGTAACAACAGAGCACATACATACATACATGTACAGGAGAGAGACAACAGCCCACGGTTATGTCTGACAGAGTAACTCTAGATCCAACCTAAAAAAAGCGCCAACTTCCAAGCGTAACAAACAGACCTCTCTCTAGCCCAATGGCCTGATGGGATGAACGGACCCTGCAGTATGAATGGCCGAGTGCCAAGATAAAGCTATAGACTAATCAATACAGATCAATATTCTACAATACAGATCACAGCTTACTGGGGCACCACTCAGTTATTATCATGTCAAATATTAATAGGTACGGGACGGTTGTGATCTCTCGACTTCTGATCCGTGAAGGTTTAATATGGGGTCTTTTTGTATTCTAGAGTACGATATTGATAGCTCTTATATGGAGTGAGAAAGCTCAATGTTCAGTGATTATAGTAAGAGGTAAGAAGCAGTGACTGTGACGAATCTTTCTTTATAGCCTGGCAATTTGGTATGGAGTATAGCAATTTGTATATACATGTGTATGTGAAAATATTTTTTTTTTAAATAAGGAGTGAGTGAATATGATTTAACGTCGCTTTCAACTATATTTCAGTCATATCACGACGTTGGATCCTATTCCTTTTCACACCCGGGAACCACACGGGTGGGGTCCTATATCCTTTTCACACCCCACGGGTGCCTCAGTTAGTCGCCTCTTATGACAAGCTGTCTGAGGAACTGAGGCCTATTCTTACCATGATCAGCGGTGTGCACAACGACATCCCAGGTCAATCCCAGGAAGCCCCAAGGGGCTTGAGAAAAGGAATAATTTATCCGTCAATGGGAATCGAACCATTGGCCCCTCTCATTCGTCGAGTTTCTCTTACTGTCTGACCTGTGCAGGGGACTGCAGGCCCATGTGAATCATCTCAATGAAAGCAAATTCCTTCTCTCTGTGTTGCAATGTGTACAACTTACGAAGTAAGCTACCATCTGCAAATTGTCCGGTAGTCAGTGAGTGAGTCCATCCGAATCCTTTCGTCGGCAAAATAAGGAGAACCGTTGACATTAGAACCTTGATTTTTTGCATGAAGGTGCATTAGGGGACTGTTACCAGCAAATTCTGAGCTGACATACTTTTGATGAAAATTTCTGGCGATTTTTGATGGAAATCACTGGTGATTCTGACTTGGGCTGTGCACATCTTAATATAGGCAGGATTTCAACTTCGTACATGTACATGTAGGTCCTGTGGCATTAGTCACACTGACTACCATGTAATATAGACTTGGCAATTTGATATGTAGTATACTAGTCTTTATCCTCCTATAGTCTATATAATTTTTTGGAGAAAAAGAATAATTTCCATCAGAGGGAAATGAACCCACGACCCCTCTAATCCATATAAAGTTGCTCTCACCAATTGCCCAAGTACTGTGGGTGAGCAGCAGGAGTTTTGTACCATGTCTGTTGCCACCAGAGGAAGATTAATTTCCTCTACATGATGACTGTACATGGATAGTCACACATGTCCAGCTAATCATATCGTAGTTAGCTATATCGTCGCTATATGGTTGAAATAGCTCTGAACGCAACATTAAACCCTAACTCACTCACTCGAGCCTGGCTGCCGGCCCATAAATAATTTCTATGAATCAGCCCTATGAATACCCAGGTGGTGCATTGTTTAAATATGGTGGTCAATCTTTAACACATCTTCCTGGGCCCCCCCCCCCCCCCTCGAATAAAAATGTGTTTTAGCCAATGCACAATATGGTTTTTAATTAGGGGTGTACCCTATTTCTTCTAATTATTCAGAAGGCAAAAGTTAACTTCATGCATCTGCAGAGAGAAAATCTGCTAACATTCTACAAATTTCACCAGCTGTCTTTTCAGTTCTTGGGATAAATAACATTTCCATGCCACCGTATTTAGCCTCAGTTGACATAAAGATGTTTTTTTCCTGTTTCGAAGTATAAAAATGCTGTTAGAAATATTAGAAGAAATAGGGTAGTAAATTATACTGTTGTTACAATAAAAACGTCTGCAGTACAAATATACATGTACATCAATAACAAAATGTAGCAGAATTATGTAATGATGTACCATACATCATCCGAACATCCCAAATATTTGGTGATCCTCTACATGTACAAGTATGTATTCCAGCACAAGATCGACTGAAGACCCTTATGAAGATCTCCCAACAAGGGGCTACATTTGAATAACCCACAATATAAATTTGGAATTTTAAATGTCACACTTGCCTCAAATAATGAAGATCAGGAATGTGCAACTACATGAACCATCCTTGCCCAATAATAATGGAAAGATGTGGTGATAAAAACACAAGTTTACCGGCTACACACGTGACAATTGTGAATAAACATGTAACATCACAATACTGTTGATCCTGCCAACAACAACACCTTACACCACATCAAACCATGACAAACTAACAGCTGCCTGCATTAAGTACCCTAAGGCCATCCTTAAAAATATGTTTGTTGGCTGTAACCCGACCCTACCTCAGGAAGTTGGGTCGGTAGGTAGGTAAATTTTTTTTTTTTTTTTAGATCAGGTTTTCCTTTTGGGGAGGCTGGAAGAGGTTAGTGTGATTTAGTTCAGATACTAAGCAGGTCATTTGAAATATTCTTTTTGTCTGGCAGCAAAATTATTTCAGCATAGAAAACTAGTTATCTTCAAGGTATAAAGCAAGATATTCTTAAATTCAGGCTTGTGTACCTGTTTTATTTCTTAGAAGACATCGACATCCTTGAACACATTCTTGACAATGACTTGACAATGACTAGTGACTAGCTGGTCAAAAAAAATAAAAAAATACCACTACCAGACAAACTTTTGCCAAAATTGTGACAGGAAAGAAAAAAATCCTCTCAGTGTTATACAGAAGGTTGTTCATTATACCATTTGGAGTTGAGAAAATTACCTCAAATTAATCATTAACATCATTACTGCCCTTCCTCGTCGCAAATTTATGGTGTGCTTTTATTGAATACTTAGGTACTTCCTTTATTCAGATTAGAAATACATCGTAATTTAATTTACTGACAACAATGAGGCAAACTCTAAGTTTCTAACCTGTGTCTTTTCGTGGAATTTAGTCCGAGGTGGAATTCTGACAAGCGTATTTGATGCCGACATCGGAACGTCAAAATTAAGCTGACGGCACCATCTAATAAGTTTGTCAAGACCGCTGAAGCCACCGACACTATATCCATGGATTCATCGACATAGAGGGTTATAAAGTTTCCGTTAAACAACAAAGCAGTATAGATTTTCTGCATTTAGGCACACTGAAGTCTTCTCGGATAAAAGTAGAAATCCAAACATCGTTGTTGTTGTAACATCGTCAGTCTCAGAATCTGTCGGTGTACGGACCCACGTGGTGCATGGTGACAGTCCTAAACATGTCTACGTTCCAAGTCGATTCGCGACAGAGCTCTTTATGGCAGGTTTTAATAACCAACCGTTTTGAAATATTTTTCCCATCCTGTGTTGCTGTTGCCTCTCGATGTGTTTATTGTCCTCTCGTCCAAACCCAAACACAAAACAGAAGGGGGAACTTCCCGCCATATACACGTGGTCGACGAAAACTGCATTCCTCCACGGACTGGGCCATGGAGGATATGCCTTCAAAACGTGCGACATAAGCTCACATCGCGACTACTGGAGAGTGAAATCCTGCTTGCTTTTGCTAGGCGAACGTTTTACATACGTTTACATAGGGGAGATAATTCTGACATTGCAAAATAAAATAAAAAGATGAACGGTCGGAAAATCGGCGAAAAAAGTTTCCAGTCGGCGGATTTTTGGACAGTCGGTCGGGTTACGCGCAACAAACTTATTTTTAAGGATGGCCTAATGAATATTGATCCATTAGTCATGCCTGACTCATACTGTCTGTACATGTGATACCAAGTGATACATGCCAGTACTTCTCTAGCTTTCAGTCACTCAGTTAGGACTGCTGGGACATAGCCAGATAGCAGTATCAAGGTTATCAATATTATCCGGTTTGTTAGGTTGGGGAGGCAGGGAGGGGTCCTACATAAATACATGACCAGAATTCCGATGAAGTTTATTTCTGTATCATTGTAATTTGCTCAGCTCTGTAAATACATAAATCTTTGACACCTTCAAGTTAGCATCATTATTTTCAGACCTCCAAGTTTGTAACATTCCAATTTGTCAATTTTGTGTAAGCTTATGTTTAATAGGTTAGGTTTCAGTCTCCCTGTTTACACCAAAGACACAAACAAATCCTAGCTTTAATCTAAGCCAAAACTGTATGTTCCTCCCATATTTTTAAACGAAATTCACCATTGCAAAAGCTGGTTAGAAACTATTAAAGCATGCTACACTTAAATGTATACATGAAATAGCGTCATGACTTAAGCATAGAACTATACAAAATACTCCTTCGTGAAAATAAACTTAAAATTCATAAAATATGTTATGCAGAAATTCCTTGGTGTCCCACAGGCCAGGGTAATATGATGGGACCTCAGTGGTGGAAGTTGCTATAACACTATATGGATAAGGTCAAAACAAATTTATTATGTTTGACTTGAGAACGATACTAGTACCTGTATCGAAACGTCATCCTGAATAAACTAGAAGTTGTTATCCATAAGCATTTTGTTTATTTATCTACTTCCCAACTTCTAAATGCCACTTAAGGAAACCAAATTTATTATGGTTCAAGGTTTTTTTTCTTCTTATTTTTAAATGGGGCGAGCAGATGGACAATTTTATTTTTATTATTTGAGTAATTTTAGTTTGAAAATATTAATTGGATTTAAGTCAGTGTTTTTTCTCAAACTGCACAGTTGACCGACACTTCGACACTTCTCATCCCCCGGTCTCTCAAGACAAACTCACCTGATGTAATCACTCGTTTTTAAGTTCCGAAATCAACAAAACACTGTCTCTGCACCACTTGCAACCATGTTGCATCCAGAAAAGCAAAAATGCTTGCGCAACTCAAGGTGGACAACTCTGTTCACCAAATATTCAGAAATGAGTAGGAATTACCTCCATTTGTCCCAATCATTCTTGGTGCAGCCATTTTAAATTTTTTTAAACTGATGCGGATATCCTTGGGAACTAGAAAACTTTTTCTATTTTTTTTATGTTAAGCTGAATCAATAATCTTCAAAATATCTGTAGAGTGTGACCAGATGTATTTGGTGTAAATCTGGTGAACAAACTCCAGAAGAAACTTGTTTACTCTCCAGTATGCCAACATTGTTTGATCTTATAATTTCACTTGTCAGTAGCCCAAGTTCTTATGAAGAATTTGTGTCAAATTTAATAAGTCAAGATCATCCTTGGGTTCCAGGCTACATGTATATGACCAGATGAACGTTTCATGTAATCTCCAAGATGTTATATTTACATCATTGCCTCACAACCATACAGAATGACAGACAGACTGACAGTGCAAATAGTAAAATGGGATCTGGACAAAACCCCCCAGAACAAAACACCCACAGACAAAACCCCCTAGGACAAAACACCCACGGACAAAACCCCCAAAACTGAAAAGTCGGACAAAACCCCCATCTCACCCAAAAATATTTCAGACAGAATTTTTACGAATAACTTGTGTGAGAGTTGGAACCGGGCCTTCAAGCAACTGGTAGGACTGCTATTGAATGTATCTGTAAGGATGCATGCATTGTTAACACTCACCTCGCACAAGACGCCAGAGGACAACACCAAAGGAAACGTGTGAAAAGAGCGACAAGAGACCAACAAGAATGCCTGTGGAATCTATGTGTGGATGTCAGAGATGGTCGGAAGACAGTACAACAATTGCTGAGAGGAGTTGGACACAACATTCGTTTGGTGTGGAAATCTGCTACTGAAAACATGTGCTAATGTGCTATTGGAAAACTTCGTTTTTAGCCTGTTTTAGTAGGCTACACAAGTATTGAAAGATTAATAAATATGTTATAACATCAAATAACTTTATCTTGAGATCTTATCATTTTATGTTTTTTTCTGTGATGGAGGGTTTTGTCCAATGGGGGTTATGTCCGGTGGGGGTTCTGTCCTGGTGGGTTTTGTCTGTGGCGGTTTTGTCCGGTGGGGGTTTTGTCCGGTGTACGGACATTTCCCCCAGTGGACATTTCCCCCATGGACATTTCCCCCAGTGGATTTCTCCCAGTGGACTTTTCCCCCACCCTATATTTTTAGGTTATTTTGAACATAGGTTTTAAATAATTTGGCAATAACAATTTTTTTTATATATTTTTTATTTTCTATAAAAAGGATATAAGGATTTCCACATATGTTCTGTCAATAGTGATAAGATACTATACATATGTATAGCAGTATTAAACAGTCTTATAGCACATTTTAAAACAATATAAAAGATGTATACATGGTATATAGCGTAACATTACCTGTTCGTAGGTCTGTACGCGTGTCACAAAGCTATTTGATGAGAATAAAATTGAACTAAAGTGAAAACTGAGATAAAAAATAGAACAAAATTATATTGTTTTTAAATAAAACATATTTTACCACTATGTGATATAATTTTTTCTTAAAATGTTAAAATATATACTATGTACATGAATATTATGTTACTATGTGATCCATTATATTGTTTAAAATGTGCTATATAATATATAATGTGCTTTCTCATAAAACTTGTAAAAATATGTGCTATATTGTTTTAAAATGTGCTATAAGACTGTATATTACTGCTATATACTGTGTATATATGTATAATATCTTATCACTACTTGACTCTTTTATCGTAAAACATATGTGGAAATTCTTATATCCTTTTTATAGAAATAAAAAAATGTTTAAAAAAATTGTGCTTTTGCCAAATTATTTAAAAACTATGTTCAAAATAACCTATAATATAGGGTGGGGGAAATGTCCACTGGGGGAAATGTCCACTGGGGGAAATGCCCACTGGGGAAAATGTCCATGGGGGAAATGTCCGCTGGGGGAAATGTCCACTGGGGGAAATGCCCTGGATTCGTTTTGTCCTACACCCTAGTAAAATGTGGGTAAGGAGTAACAATACAGAAGTGATGAATGCTTTTTCAGAGTAACATAGATAGATCTGTGTTTCTGGGGATGGCATCAAAATGTAATATAATTGAAACTAAAAGTGAAGCTTGAGAGATTATGAACACATCTACCTGTAATTGTAAGATTACCTGATAATTACACCCATAAAAAATGGGATGCAACGAGACGAGACGTTACAATGACAGGAAGTAATTAACTACAACATCACTGAGCCGTATCCCATATCCACATGTGCCCTCCATTCATAATAGAGGCAATGAGATGGTACTGCTGTCAAGGTCACTGTCATGCTGGGCTTGTTTACACAAACACTAGTCTACACCTACATTACAGCATGTACCTGCCCAACCAGCTTAGCAAACAAAAACTACACCATCTTCACGGTCATATCAGTTTCTAGATCAAAATAAATCAGAAATCCACACAGTCTGTCTGACTGATCATTTAACTGTACTGGTATCTGAAAGGTTTCAATTGAACTGGCTATACACATCTACCTATCAACTTGCATTCAATATTGAGAAGGCTTATTTGTAATGTAGAAAGTGTGGTTAACCGTATTTAGGCCCCAAAAAAGAGTATTTTGTGTCGAAGTCCTTTGAAAAATGTCAAGTTGAGGCATTTTTTTATGTTTTGTCATCATGTTCGTCTGTATGTCCATACATCTCCATTTTCTTGTTACCACCCTATCTCAAGAATGACTGCCTAGAGCACCAAGTGAGTAAGTGAGTAAGTGAGTAGGATGTAACATTATTTTCGACAATTTGTCAGTCATATCACGATGGTACCTACATGTACCAGCTCACTAGAGTGTCCACAGTTCCTATTATCCTGAACACTGATCAGCCCAGTACCGAACTTACAGTACACATACATGTGGTCTTAGAGCAGAAGCCTGTTGAACATCAGTGAGATTGATCCATATTTTCAAGGTCACCAGGTCAAATGTTCTCCATTCATCACTGGCTGCTTATACCACCATATTCAAATATGATAAGATCTATGCATATAGGCTTCAAATTTGTTGACAATACATCGCTTTAGGATGGAACATTGCTACATTTTCATTTCTATTGACTACATTTCCATTACAATGTCGTACTGTGATGTTATGCAACAATCAAATTAACATTTCCATTGAATTGTCATGCTTTATATTATAAAACAATTAGATTAACATTTCCTTTGAATTGTCGTATTGTGACATTATGCAACAATCAGATTAACATTTCCATTAAATCGTCGTACTGTGATGTTATGCAACAATCAGATTAACATTTCCATTAAATCGTAGTACTGTGATGTTATGCAACAATCAGATTAACATTTCCATTAAATTGTTGTACTGTGATGTTATGCAACAATCAGATTAACATTTCCATTAAATCGTCGTACTGTGCTGTTATGCAACAATCAGATTAACATTTCCATTAAATCGTCGTACTGTGATGTTATGCAACAAATCAGATTTCCCTTGCAATGTCGTACTGTGATGTTATGCAACAATCAGATTTCATTTACAACATTGTACTGTGACGTTACCTACCTACGTAACATTCAGATTAACATATCCATAACAGCCTCGTACTGTGATGTTAGGCCACAATCAGAATTTCCATACAATATAATATTGAACTGTGACATAATGCAACAATCAGATTGACGATAGTGTCACAGAAGCAGATACTGATCATCTGATGTACAGCTTCTTTTATAGTGCATGTACATATAGGTATGTAATGGAGTATGTGTTCAATATTCTGAACTGTACTTTTTTCAATCAATTAAGTCAATTAAAAAACATTTCCTCTCAAAAATAATATTCATGTATGTACATTCTGCCGAAGTTCTGTTCCTCATCATGTGATAAACACAATTGACAGGTTAAATGTAAAATGTTACTTCACAACGACAAACAGTCAAGTCCAGGAATTTAATTTAGGCCTTAGGCCATCCTTAAAAATAAGTTTGTTGCGCGTAACCCGACCGACTGTCCAAAAATCCGCCGACTGGAAACTTTTTTCGCCGATTTTCCGACCGTTCATCTTTTTATTTTATTTTGCAATGTCAGAATTATCTCCCCTATGTAAACGTATGTAAAACGTTCGCCTAGCAAAAGCAAGCAGGATTTCACTCTCCAGTAGTCGCGATGTGAGCTTATGTCGCACGTTTTGAAGGCATATCCTCCATGGCCCAGTCCGTAGGGGAATGCAGTTTTCGTCGACCACGTGTATATGGCGGGAAGTTCCCCCTTCTGTTTTGTGTTTGGGTTTGGACGAGAGGACAATAAACACATCGAGAGGCAACAGCAACACAGGATGGGAAAAATATTTCAAAACGGTTGGTTATTAAAACCTGCCATAAAGAGCTCTGTCGCGAATCGACTTGGAACGTAGACATGTTTAGGACTGTCACCATGCACCACGTGGGTCCGTACACCGACAGATTCTGAGACTGACGATGTTACAACAACAACGATGTTTGGATTTCTACTTTTATCCGAGAAGACTTCAGTGTGCCTAAATGCAGAAAATCTATACTGCTTTGTTGTTTAACGGAAACTTTATAACCCTCTATGTCGATGAATCCATGGATATAGTGTCGGTGGCTTCAGCGGTCTTGACAAACTTATTAGATGGTGCCGTCAGCTTAATTTTGACGTTCCGATGTCGGCATCAAATACGCTTGTCAGAATTCCACCTCGGACTAAATTCCACGAAAAGACACAGGTTAGAAACTTAGAGTTTGCCTCATTGTTGTCAGTAAATTAAATTACGATGTATTTCTAATCTGAATAAAGGAAGTACCTAAGTATTCAATAAAAGCACACCATAAATTTGCGACGAGGAAGGGCAGTAATGATGTTAATGATTAATTTGAGGTAATTTTCTCAACTCCAAATGGTATAATGAACAACCTTCTGTATAACACTGAGAGGATTTTTTTCTTTCCTGTCACAATTTTGGCAAAAGTTTGTCTGGTAGTGGTATTTTTTTATTTTTTTTGACCAGCTAGTCACTAGTCATTGTCAAGTCATTGTCAAGAATGTGTTCAAGGATGTCGATGTCTTCTAAGAAATAAAACAGGTACACAAGCCTGAATTTAAGAATATCTTGCTTTATACCTTGAAGATAACTAGTTTTCTATACTGAAATAATTTTGCTGCCAGACAAAAAGAATATTTCAAATGACCTGCTTAGTATCTGAACTAAATCACACTAACCTCTTCCAGCCTCCCCAAAAGGAAAACCTGATCTAAAAAAAAAAAAAAAATTTACCTACCTACCGACCCAACTTCCTGAGGTAGGGTCGGGTTACAGCCAACAAACATATTTTTAAGGATGGCCTTACTGACATCCTTATGAATCCTGTTACTGACAGCTGAGACTGATATGAGGACATAAACACTCCACAGAACACCCTACAACTGTCAGTATTTAGGTAAACCCTTACCTACAGGCAGCTTGGTGAACAGATAAGGGGCCATCTAAAAATTCAAATGTGCAACTTGAAATATATGGATTTCTAATAAACACTGATAATTGAGCGAGTGGATAAGATTTAACGTGGCTTTTAACCGTTTTTGAGACCTACATGCAGCCCACACAATTCAACTCAGCAGTCAGCAATTGCCGAGGTAAATGCCGTGGCATAATCAATTCACCTCAGCAATATTTAACATGGTGTTAAATAGGAATTATTTCAATTTGACATTATTTTGGCCGAGGCGAGTTTTCCGAATTCTGTGGGCTGACATGTACATGTATCACGATGATGGTACATTTATGGATGGAGTATTCATGTACAATATATTAAAGTGTAACCGTGGCACTTGTGTAAGTGTATAGCATGTTCAAGATAACGATGTGAATAACAAAACGAAGTAAAGTTTCCCCTCAACATTTCACTTGTGATCTGTCTCAGAGGATTCAAAGGCAGATTTCTACATGGGAGAAAAATCTGCACTGCCTATTTTGACATCAGAGATGACGTTAATGACGTCATACTTTGATCGTCCTGCACTGTCTGAATTGGCCGCCTGGTGGCCATATTGGATTTTCAATCGGACCAAAAAAGGTATCTTGCACAACTAGACCACAAGGGGAACCTGTGTACCAAATTTGAAAAAGATTCATGGAGTACTTCCTGAGAAATCACGATAAAGTTTCAAGGAGAAATCCAAGATGGTTGCCTGGTGGCCATATTGGATTTTTGAATCGGACCAGGAAAGGTAACTTGTACAACTAGACCCCAAGGGGAACCTGTGTACCAAATTTGAGAAAGATCGATGCAGTAGTTCCTGAGAAATCACGATAACAATGTTTGATAGGGAAATGGTGGCCATATTGGATTTTAGAATCGGACCAGAAAAGATATCTTGCACAACTGGACCACAAGGGGAGCCTGTGTACTAAATTTGAGAAAGATCCATGCAGTACTTCCCGAGAAATCACGATAAAGTTTCATGGGGAAATCCAAGATGGCCACCTTGTGGCCATATTGGATTTTAGAATCAGACAGGAAAAGTTATCCTGCACAACTAGACCCCAAGGGGAACCTGTGTACCAAATTTGAGAAAGATCCATCCAGTAGTTCCTGAGAAATCGCGATAACAAGAATTATTTACGGACGGACTGACGGACCACGGACGAAAAGTTATTTGAACAGCCCACCATGGTGGGCTAAGAAAGGGTATACATTCTATAATTTGGGAGATTATCTTGGATATGACGTAAACTTGCAAAACAACCACAAAAGAACCTTCAAAAGGATTCAGTGAGATTTTCAGTGAGGTGCGGTTTAAAGTGCCATAATGAAATATCACGTACGAAACAAATTTTCCAGTTAATGAAAAGCATATCTTGTCTTATGCTCTAAGTATCTTGTAGGCATCTGTGCAAAATCGTTTATTTTGAGGTGAAAACAGCACACTTTCTCTTCGTGAACATATGAAAGCAGTCGAGAACCAAAATAAATTTAAGCCTGAAATACTGTCAATATTTTGTTGTTGCCCAAACACGATTTTGGTTCTGGACTGGCTTCATATATAATGTATGTTTACCATGTTTACAGAGAGAAAAGTGTGCTGTTTTCAACTCAAAAAAGACAATTTTGCACAAAACTGATTCACAGTGAAGTCCAATATGACTGAAATAATGTTGTGTGTTATACATGTACCATATACATGATATAGGCATCAGACCACTGTATTAAACAAAAAGTCCCGATCTGTGGATTCTCAGTTCTTCTCAGAGCATTGAAATTCTTCACAGTATCTATATGTAATTTGTATGTTATTTTAAAGCACAATTTGACGTTGGGCTTGCGATGTTGTAACATTGTGACTGGGAGCTATGAAATAACATGCGAGGTATTGGAGATTTTCTTTGATTCTGAATAGATTTTCTTGAAATTTCAGAATAAAAATGCACAAATTACATATAGATACTGTGACTCTGGTACATTGCTGAAAATCCTGTGCCCTCGTAATATGAAACAGACAGTGGGTGTTTGGAGTATATATGTGTCCGGACTCACTGCAAGTTTGATTTCAACTCCTGGCCTAATGACATGCTGCTCAAGGGGACTATTTGGATGCCTGTGCACTGCTTTTTCAAAGTAAAGAAAAAGGCAAAAATTATGACGTACATGTATTGATTCTGATGTTTGTCAGGTAGTAGCACTTGAATCAAACTACTTCCAGCCAAAATATACCACTCTAGATTCATTAAGTGAATTGGCGAGATACAATTTTTGCTATGGCCATATCTGTAATTTTTTAAGTGGTCCGAGACGGTAATGAAAAACGGTAATGAAAAACATCAATGTATCTACAAGAAACAAACGTGTGACTTGACACAATTTTCAATCTGATTTTGTTTTGCTATTTTTTCCCCCGTATTGAATCAATTTTTTCTGGCCTGTTCTGTGCACACTGAAGAATGGACTTTGTATTGCAGTCCAGTGTGGGTCAACCTCACATTAGAAACAACATGTGCTTCTCAAATTGACTCGACCACAAACCACCCCTCACTCTTAATACATACAAGGCAGACAGGTGTATACATGGGACAGTACTATGGCCAGGCCACCCCAGTGTGGACAGGAGATAGCCCACAGGTGACATATATGAATATATCTAAATGCATGTACATGATTTCTGTACAGTTGATTACCATTTACATGCTCATTTATTTTCCCTGGAGGGCTAAAAAAAGTGACCCCAATTTTTTCTCATTTAATTTGTCATGGTCGTGTGCCAACAATTTTCTTTCATCGGTTGAAACATAATCCTGAGACATCACCTTGTCAGGGAGGAAAAAAGTCTCAAACCTATTAATTAGCCATTATACTGGAGTGAAAAACATGCTGTACCCACTGGTGATTTTATGAATCGTGAGCTGTCAATTATAAAATGACCAAACCCTGGTGAAAAATGGTATAATAATAGGTTGTGGAATGTACAATGGTGCGTTTGTAATTCGTGTTATTCGAGGTCGCTGAGCCGTGACTTTACAAGTCTTACACACTTCAGCGTTAAGTACAATATAACCACATTTCAAGCTTTGTACTGGAGACCTGAAAACCTGGTCCTCAACAAATACTCCAGTGTCAATGGGACAGCAGTATAATTTGGTAACCCAATCACACCAATTTTGAAGTAGTCCCCAGAAAAGGCCAAGACACTGGCATCTTTGCACAGGCACGTTATCACAGACGTTAATTTACATCCATGACATGTTTAAAGTTGGAATATCAATGAACATGTTATCCTTCTCATGATATCTCTACATTGAATCTTATGTTTAGATTTTTGGCAGGTACAGTTCTGTAGCATCGGAGTACACAAATGTGTGCCAGTTTGTAAACATGATAAACGCATGACAAAAGATCATTTATCCTACAGATTGGTTAAGCAAGGTCCACAGGCTGGGATTTCATTGACGCAGAGTTTTTTCTGAATGTTTGTTCATATAGACTGGGGTATGTTTGTCCACAAGATGCTCCAGTATCACTTCTGTGCAGCTAATGAATTGACCCACCCCCTGGTTAAGCATGTGTGAAGGGTATTGATACTTTTGGCATAGAAAATAAGTTGCTTTAAGGTGAAATGCAAAGGTTTTTAAATTCTCCGTTTTACATTTAATATAGGTCGAATAATGATAGAAATACCAGTATATCTACTTCACTTGAATTAATTTGAATCATTTGGTCATCTAGAATCTTTTTAAAAGTTGGTATTCCTAGCCCAGCGGAATTCAGATTTGCAAAACATCATCGCTTATATTTCCTTGATTGTGACGTCATGTCAGACCAGCAGCCCGGAGACTGAACGTTACAAGTATTGACATCCGGCCAGGTGGTCTGATGTGACGTAACAAACCAGCGTCAAACAACCTTGGAAAGATAAGCGATGCAGATTTCATTTCTACAATCGGCCAGGCTTGAGATACCAACTTTGAAGCACTTTTCAAAAGCTACCAGGAGACAAAATACTTCAAATAAAACCAAACGAAGTAGATAGGCTGATATATTCATCATTAACTAGCCCATGAAGAATATAACAAGAGCCCAAGGGGCTTCAATATATGCCCGTATATCTGGAGTTACATTGGTTCAAATTTCAAGGTTGTTTAATAGCCTTGATTCCAATTGATCTAGCAATCCAGAGAAAGGTCTACAATTTTTTGCTTATAAGAATGTAACATATATCACATCTTATATTGAATGATAAACTAAAATGAGCTTAACTCTTGGTAACTAGTTGACCTTGAAGCAAGAGCTGAGAGCTCACATATCCCACACTGAAATCGACAATAGTCAAACACAAGAAAATAGTAGTTTTCCTGCAAATGGATTCCTTTCAGACGAGAGAATTTTTCATGAAGGAAGAAGAAAGTGATGAAGTAAACCTTTGTTCTTGAGTTAATAAATAGGTGTGAAGTTCATAAAGGACTCCTCTTCCCGTTAAATTAGTAAATGTATGGTTTCTATTTCACAACAGTTTAACTTAATGTAGCTGTTTCAAACATGGGAGACAACTCCACAGGACAATACCATATAAATGCAGGGAATAGAACTTCAAATATTCCAACAATATTCCAACACATTTAGTCAGCTAAGCTTGATTCAGTTTTAGGGGACTGCAACCTAGACCTTTGACAAATTGATCTCATATGTATGGCTCCACTTTGCCATGCGAGTAAGGTATACTCAAAGTTTGGTACCAATCCATACCTTGAAACTAGAGATATCGCATGGACAACAAATGTTAACCCTTTCACCGATTATTTCCCCTGACAAAAGTGACCTGCTGACGATCAATTCCCTGAGAACTGTTAAAATTTGTATATGTTGTCTTTGGAATGTTAGAAAACGTGTTTGCGTCTGAGATTTGTAGAAAAACATAGGGACCCCGTCTCCACAATGAACACTCCGGTGTTATTTGCTCCAGTTTTATAGCAAAATAAATAAAATAGCATACAAAATTAGGTTTTACTTCAAGAGAATGCGCTTTCCCCGGCTTTCTCGACTTGAAAACGTCAAAATTCAACGGAGAAATCGTCTTTTTTCGATCGCATTTGACAGTGTTTATCTTGAGTTGTACTCGGCCATTTGCAATGTTTGACCTCTCATTGGAAAGTGTGGGCTTTCCCCTTTCTGTACATCACATGACCTGGGACGGATGGCAAAAATAAAACGGAGGATACGATTGGATTGAAAATGATGTAATTCCATTTTTCCAGCCACTGTCTACGCGCTTCTTATCTGTTGGCGGATGGAGGTCACGTGGGCGAAATTACGCATACCGATTGGCTCGTCGTCCGAAGGCGGCAACCATCTTGGGCGAAATAGAAAGTTGGTTGTCAAACTTTGTGGATCAAGACTCGTAAAAATATGGAAATAAACTTTGCCGGTTGTCGTTGGCAGTTTTAATCGTCTGGGGAATATTCACCACGCTTTACCAGTCGTGTAACATCAAAAATACAGGAGTTAGGATGAGGTTTTCGATGATTTTTTTCATTTCTGCGGCTTGCTGCCGAGAGGCCCGTCACACGGTATGTGGAAAAAAACGCATTTTTCGCTCCGATTTTTTTCGTTCAACATCTAATTTTGCTTTATTTCTTTTGCGGAACAAACAAACAATTTTGAGAATCAAATTGATCAAGGTTTTGACTTTCCAGAAGTATACAGTGTTTGATAGGTTTCCGTTAAAACGAATGCAAAAAAATAAAAGTGCTGTACCCATCGTGATGGCCAACACGTTTAAAGCTAACCCGGTCAACCGGGGATGGTCATACGGGTGGCACTCTCGTTATCCCCGTACACCGGGTTTAATCGGTGAAAGGGTTAATGGATGAATGGACAGAACGCAACATCTCATTACACGACCTCGTCTTCGACAGGCATATGAAAATGTGACTTTTAATAATTTCTTGATTTTGGGGTTACAGTGACCTTGACCTTTGACCTTGACCTCAATTTTGGTACACAACACATCGTCTTCCCTCAATCTATCAATGCACACAAAAAATCATCATTTTTAATGATTTCCTGATTTTTGGGTCACAGTGACCTTGACCTTTGACCGTGGCCTAAATTTTGGTACATGACAAACCATCTCCCCTCAATTTCTCAATGGACACAAAAAATCATGATTTTTAACAATTTCACGATTTTGGGGTCAGTGACCTTGAACTTTGACCTTGACCTACATTTTGGTATGTGACACATTGTGTCCCCCTAATGTATCTACAGACACAAAAAAAATGTTATTTTTAATAATATCCTAATTTTGGGGTCAGTGACCTTTGACCTTGACCTAATTTTTGGTATGCATCACTTCATTTCCGCCTATTGAATCCACTCACAAAAAATTTGAAATTTTTAACGATTTCCTGATTTTTCAATCACACTGACCTTTGACCTCTGACCTACATTTAATATGCAACACATTGTTCCCCCCCTAGGGCATCCACTCACCAAAAATTAGAACTGTAGATAGAAAACTGTCAACGATCAATGATTTCCTGATTTTTGGCAACAGTGACCTTTGACCTCTGACCTCGACCTTAATTTCGGTACGCGACACATCGTCTCCGCCTGGTGTATCCACTCACAAAAAATTGCAACTGTGGATAGAAAACGTTCACAGATATAGACCGGACACGAACACTTCAGTGATTTCCTGTTTTTTAGGCCAGTGATCTTTGACCTGTGACCTCGACCTTCATTTTGGTATGCGACACATCGTCTCCCCGTAGGGTATCCACTCACCAAAAATTGGAGCTGTGGATAGGAACCTGTCCCAGATATAGACCGGACACGAGAACCGGACAGACGGACGGAAACCGCCATCACATAATACGTCCGCCTTTTGGGCGGGCGTATAAAAAGGAAAATACGAAAACCTTTGCATTTCACCTTTAATCATAAGAGTTACAACTGGCTTCAATATATGCTCACACAACAAATATTTTAATTTTTGAATGTAGTAATTAGCTTTCCTGAAATACAGCATTGCCTGGTTCAGAAATTCACTCACTGACTGACCCAACAGGGTCAACACTGTGTTTCTACCCTCTAGATCTACCTCTCTAAAATGGAGGTAAAAAAAATCGTTTTTGCTCAATAACTTTTGACGTGTTCATCACAATGCTCCAAATCTTCAGGAGACTTACCTTATAGGTGAGTGAGTTAAGGTTTAACGTCGCATTCAGCGTTATTTCGACCATACAGCGACGATTCCAATGAAAGTGTGCATAGTTTGTTAATAGAGAATAACACGTCGTCTATTCTTATGCAAATTAGATAGACGACAATTCGTTTTTCCAGTACCATTCGATGTGGATATATCCATGGTCACCTATGGCGGATCAATGTCTCTTCATCCGAAATATTCTTGAATTTATTGAACAAAAACGACTTTTTTACCTCCATTTTAGGGAGGTGGTTCTATCCTGTTGATGTCAAGGTACATGTAAATCTGTAGGACACAATGCATAATCTGGGACTGCATGGGGAGATCACATCTCAAAGTGAATATCTGTACCATGGCTTGCTGGTATACGTAAAATTTGGTCACAATTTCCACACCCCTAAACATGCCTAAATTGGAGTTCTAACACCGAATCAAGATTCCGAATTATTTTCTGATATTTGGACTGAGTGCAGGGTGTTAGCCAGGATTCAAAAACTGCCTGTCCAAAATCCCATTTTGCCAAATTTTACCTGTTCACTTTCTTTTTTCTCCTATCTCTCCCATGTTAAATTTTCCAATATTTGCCTGTCCAAATGTGGAATATGCCTGTCCAGTGGAGAGGTGGACGGGTCTCTGGCTAACACCATGACTGCGTGATCTTGACTTTTTGTCCCCCGCCGCAACGCGGCCGGGGACTTTAAAATGGTTCTTGCTTCTATGTGCACGGACATGTCCGTGCAAATACTTCGTAAGCAATAACTTCTAAATGCTTTGTCGGATTCCTCCGAAATTTGGCATCTGCATTCTTTGCGACAAGGCGTCTCTTGGTATTACGTTTCAGCAAGATCCGCCTGTAGGTGGCGCCACTGGGATCTTGCTTCTATGTGTCCGTGCATGCACGGACATGTCCGTGCAAATACTTCGTAAGCAATAACTTCTAAATGCTTTGTCGGATTCCTCCGAAATTTGGCATCTGCATTCTTTGCAACAAGACGTCTCTTGGTATTACGTTTCAGCAAGATCCGCCTGTAGGTGGCGCCACTTGGTCTTGTTCCAATCTTTAGTGCATGTCCGTGGATGTTCGTGCAAATGCTTCATAAGCGATAACTCCTAAATGCTTTGTCGGATTCCTCTGAAATTTGGCATCTGCATTCTTTGCGACAAGACGTCTGTTGGTATTACGTTTCAGCAAAATCCGCCTGTAGGTGGCGCCACTGGGTCTTGTTCCAATATTTAGTGCATGTCCGTTCATGTTTGTTCAAATCCTTCGCGAGCGATAACTTTCGAACAATTTGTCGGATTTCTTCGAAATTTGGTAAATGCATTCCCTGCGACAAAACACCGTTGGTGATGCGTTTCACCAAAATCCACCCGGAGGTGGCGCCACTAGAGTTCATTCCATTATTCCATGCTGCAAGTGATAACTTAGAAACACTTGGTCGAATTTCTTTGAAATATCCTACATATGTACCTTTCTGGATAACATGAGAAACGTTGCGGCTCATCGGATTCTTCTCAAATTTGGCATGCATTTACCATGCCAGGAGCTGTTGCTTGGGATTGCCTTTAGCTCACTTGCACTCACAGGTGGCGCCACCTGGTGGCAACATCACAAATTCGTTTCCGGGTAATAACTTGAGAACTGACCATCGGATTCTTCTCAAATTTTGTATGAATGTACCGTGACATAAGATGTCGCTTGATAATGCATTTCACTGACTTGCGCCTAGAGGTAGGCGTCACTTGGTGTCAAAATCTAAATTTGGTTTCTGGGCAATAACTTGAGGACCCTCATCGGATTCTTCTCAAATTTGGTATGCAGTTGTTCCCACGATACCATGTTCCTTGAGATTGTATTTTTCCCACTTCTGCCTACAGGTGGCGTCTCCTGGTGGAAAAATTTGTTTCCCGGCAATAATTTGGCAACTGCTCATCAGATTATTCTCAAATTTTGTATTCATATGTGACCCGCCCCAAATAACATGAACACCGGTGGGCATCTAGTACCGGCAATAACTTGAGGACCCCTCTTCAGAGTCTCAAAGTTCATATGCCGATACCATGACATGAGATGTCATTTGGGATTGTGTTTTGCCTGCTTGCACCTACAGGTGGTGACTCCTTGTGGCAAAGTCTAAATTTGGTTTCTGGGCAATAGGTTGAGGATGCCTTCATATTCTTGTCAAATTTAGTTTGCAGATAATATGCCATGAGTTGTCTCTTGGGGTTGCATTTCGGTTACATAATTTTCATGCTACATGGTAAAGAAAATATATTACAGTAGCAATCAACATTCAGTCAGCCATTCGGAGTTGATCTCAAAACCTGGGAAGGTGGAAAGACCCCTCTGCTTCTTACGCCTGTGAAGTAGCTGTTGCCATCCTCATGAATATCTTCTGAAACCGACAGCGCTTATAAATATTGCTGCCATTTTGGCGGAGGACCTAGCATCCTCTGGCTGCTTGTTACCATTTGAACTCTACATGTACTTAGGTACTCAATCCATTAACTCCCTGCTGTGGCCGTTCATGAACAAAAATGCAATTTTCAATGTTCTGATATTTTAATCACCGTGAACTGGACCTTTGAACATGACAAAAAAATTCGCATATATCCCTCAAAATGTAGGCTACACATTTCCAAAAAAAAAAA
The DNA here is from genome assembly GCA_036873755.1 of Hanleya hanleyi. Lineage (NCBI taxonomy): Eukaryota > Metazoa > Mollusca > Polyplacophora > Lepidopleurida > Hanleyidae > Hanleya > Hanleya hanleyi. Next base: position 11,988 of record JAVTVY010012109.1, on the reverse strand, counting down.
TATATGATTTCCTGATTTTGGGGTCAGTGAGCTTGACATTAATTTTGGTACATGTACACAACAATTCTTCTACCCCTAATGTATCAAGTGACAAAAAAATATGCACTGTTCAATGACTTTCAGATTTTTTGGGCCGCAGTGACGACCCCAATTTTGGTACGCAAGACATCGTCTCCCCGGCCCTGCTATCCACTAACAAAAAAATTGCAAAGTTCTGGATATACATGTAGATAGAAAACTGTCACAGATATACCGAACACACACGGACATGCAGTACTACGGATGGACGTATGGTACAATGAAAAAAAATCACCATCACAAAATCATGCAGTACCGGTACAGTAAGATACAATAGGGACCTAAGTGTACAGTCATGTTACTGTCATATTGGCTATTACATGTAGGAATTTTGTAGGACATACAGGTTTCGCTAAATTCTCCAAATGAAAGGTAGCGATATACCCCAATTATCAATATCAGTCTCTGAAGGTTGATTCCGCACTTAAATGAGTTAATGAACTATATCATGTTGAAGTTCTGAGGTGAGACGAGAGACTGATTAAAATCATTTGAGTAAACCACTGGTTTTCAAATGTTTTAATTCAAATCCGGCAAACCAAACATGACCTGGATCAAATTTGAATACAACCGCTGAGGTAAGAGTCATCCAGTGATATGCGAGTGCACTTCTAAACAAATTACTACTTGTTAATGAATATAGAACTATAAAAGCTGTTCAACACTAGGTCTAGTACATAAGTATGCAAGTATAATGTATAAAAACTCACTCTCTCAGGAACAAATGCCAGTATATTTCCATCAATTGTTCAGGTACAGTACTCAACAGGTAGTGTGAAGTGTAACTGAGACACAGTCAGTAGTAAACTAATCCACCAGTCAGCCACAGAGATTTATGAATGCCGCTCACACACATTCATGAACGAGTTACAGACTGTCAGGAAAAACTAATCCATCAAATATGTCCAACCCAGTGAATAATGTGACGGATCTAGATCTGCAGTCCTTGTCAATTACACGATCTATTGGACTGGTATTATTCATGATATTCACTGACCATCTGAATACATTATTATAAATGTATATGGTACAAGAATTTGCATGTCAAAATATATGCATTTAGTGACTAACGGTTACGGTAAAGAAATTGACAAGATTTTACCACTTCAGTTAAGGGAGCTTCTTGAAATTAGGAACTGAGTTCCCTGGTAGCAGTGGTTTCAATAGAAGCCGTCGCCCGTCGCAGGCGACGGCATCTCAGAAATTTGCGACACCTACTCCAATATTGTCAGTCATTTTTTAGTGTGTGTCAATCTCAAATCCAGTGGCCACCAGGTCCCTAATCTAACGGCACACTTCTTGGGCTGTCCGAGTACCGCCTGTCCGATGAAATTGTCATTCGTTCTGCCGAATAAAAATTGTACACCAGATTTTTCAGCTGTTCTCCGCCATCCACGTGGTTCACATGTTGTTGTTGTTACCGAAATAGACGAATATGAATGAAACGCGATAACGATTGGTTGGTACTGCGCCAAAGAATGACGTCTTCGGTCATTCGGCCAATCACTGAGCTTGTACTTCGTGTGCCAGGTTTGTACTTCGTGCGCCATTCAAAATGAAACGTCAAGCTAGTTTGGAGTTTTTTTGAGGTAATCCCGAAAAATAACAGATAATTATCAATTCACAGATTCGTCTGGCATGAATAAACTTTTTCAAGGCTACTTTCAAATCATTTTCTGTTATATTCTGTCTACAGAGAAGCATTGAATAAGTGCCAATTTGCGCGAAATTTAACAACAACGACGACACGTGTTCGTCATGTAAATGTGAAAGGATTTGTGTGAAAGTGGATCATACACTGGCTAATATTGCCAACTGACCAAAACTCATTGTTTTGTCTGGTTTTCCTGCGTATTTTGTCGCCACCGACGCAATAAATGCATTTTGTGCACAAAGTATCAACCGCACATAATTTCTTGGGATTTTTGCTTGAATGGGTGAAATTTTCTTGAATGAGAAATCAGTTTCAGTGTGGTTTTGTTCTCATTAGATGAAGAAATTTAAGCACCTGACAAATAAGTCTTTTCACATAAAAAGGAATAGTTTTGAGAACTCTTTGGTTGTTGTTAGCAATATTAAACATCACTTATTTTTTTTTTATAAATATGCAGAAATGTTTATTTTTCTTATTTGAGAAAAAATTGTAAATAAGTAAAAAGTGGGCTGCATATTTATAAAAAAAAACAAAACAAGCAGGGTTTGAAATTGCTAAGATCAGTCAAAGAGTTCTCAAAACTATTCCTTTTTATGTGAAAAGACTTTCTTTGAAGAACTGTTTTAAAATTAGATGTTATTGCAGTTACTGGTACACTGGAGAGTGAAGGTGGCAGAACTTTCACAATTTCTGCTGAACAATTTCTGCTGAAAAGCTCTGAGAGCACCATTCCATTGTTCATTTTCAAAAAAAATTCTGCCGCGTGGGGGGGTGGCCCCCCCTCACACTCCCCCCCTTTCGGTCGCTATGCTCCCTCAGTTCGATCGCGTTGCGATCTCAGTTTCGAAGAAGGGGGCAACTCCTATTTTGGCCATTTCAACTTCTACTCCAATCCTTAATGAAACCACTGGGTAGGGATGGCATATGCCGGTTGTTCAAATGGGATACACCATGCCCAGTTTGGTGTTCTGATCTGGATGGATTAGATTTCCAGTTAGGCCATTCCCTCCATGCTGCTGCATGTTATGGCATAAGCCATCCTTTGTCTGACGAGTTCCAAACTGTATGGCATGGAGTTCCTAGGAGTTCCAACATGGTGCACCATGCTACTGTAACCAAGTGCCAGGTGACAAACTGAGATGTCTAAATCACTGAATTACATATAGCTGTTAAATATCATATATATTCTTTATTGTAGACTGACATCTTTTGTAAACTATTTCACTTGTGTGTTTAAGCTGCAACCTTGCCTATTTGAATCAGACATCTGTTGTTTACTGAACTGAACCCCTGGGTTGTCATATATGTATTTGGGAACAATGGTGCTGCCAAGTCACAGATATTGTCTGACAACTCAGCATGTAGAACTCATTTAGGCCAGTCCAGTAATTATTGTATCTTTGATGTCCTACTGTTTAATTGAAATCATATCCTGTCATTTTAGCATAAAACCACTAGTTTGTGAATGTTAGTCAGTTTGGTATCCAGCTCGAGAAGAGACAACATTGATCTATGTTAAGTCTGGTACCCAGCTTTCCGGAAAGACATTGTTAGACCTTTAATCTACATGTAAGTTATTACACAGATTCTACAGAGTGGAAACCACATGTTATGAGAGGAAAACCTTTTAAGAATCTGTTATATTGTACATGATTGCACACCAGGATTTACCGGAATTATATGTTAAAGTTGGAACTGTCTTCTTGAAGTTGGAGTTACTTTCATTCTATACTTATTGAGTGTCACTAGGGTTAAATGCTAGCTCCCCCAAAATAACCCTTTGTGATAACCAGTCAGTCAACCTGGTTATAGTTGGTGTGAGAACCCATGGGCTTGAGTGGATTCTATCTTCACTCAACTTTTCCGATACCTCAACGTTTGCTCGCATCCTGTGAATAACACCTGAAGACTTCAAGATGGTTCCAGAGTTTATACCAGAAGCTGTCGCTGATGTGCTGCAAATGCTAGGACTTTCAACTTTACCTTCAACATGGAACATTCAAGAGTTAGGATGCAAAATACAGCTCAACTTGACATGGAAGAAACCAGAAGGTACTGTACATGTAAATACAAGTAGCCCTGTTATGCAAACTAAACCTCGTTCTCACAAGTCGTCAGCTAAACGTCTGCGTGATCAGAGGAGACTTGAACAGTATCTCCAGAAGAAAGATATTGAAAATCAAAGTAGCGCCAGTAATTCAACAGCCCAGGATGAAGATTTCATGGAGGATGTACATTCAACTGTGAGTAGTTTGTCAAACACAACAACAAATAACTGTCCACTTCCAAACTCCCAGATACATATAACAAATCTTGTGAATGAGGAATCACCTGTGAGCAAGATATCATGTATGACAAGCCAGGTAGATTTTGGATATCCAAAATCACTTGTCTCAACTGAAGTTAGCAGTTTCGTGGACTACAGACCAGCAACAAACATTGAGGTTATTGATTCTACCAGCCAGACAAACACTGTTTCTGGTCACTCCATAGAAACACAGACAGAAACCATTCCGGAGAATCCCCACAACTCTAAATATGGCATTAAAGTACAGGACATACGCCCTCAAGAGTTTATGGCATTACGCTATGAAGATGGCCAAGAACAATACATGGTCAGGTGGATAATGAATTGCACTTGGGTTAACAGAGAAGACTTTGACGAACTGCTGAACATGATGTTGTTTTGTCATGGTCCACCTCCTTTTTGGAAGGGATATTTATAACATTAAGTGTACCGGTATCTCTGATTCATTACTTCTTCAAGTGCTTCACGTTATCTACATGACAATTATTATTTGTCTGTATCATCCTCATTGAATTGTGATGTATTTATTTGTATTAATTGTAAGCTTCATAATGTATCATAGGTTGATTAGATATACCAGACGTGAGGACACGTCTTACCAGAAAGGGAGGCAACTGTAACTAAGTGCCAGGTGACAAACTGAGATGTCTAAATCACTGAATTACATATAGCTGTTAAATATCATATATATTCTTTATTGTAGACTGACATCTTTTGTAAACTATTTCACTTGTGTGTTTAAGCTGCAACCTTGCCTATTTGAATCAGACATCTGTTGTTTACTGAACTGAACCCCTGGGTTGTCATATATGTATTTGGGAACAATGGTGCTGCCAAGTCACAGATATTGTCTGACAACTCAGCATGTAGAACTCGTTTAGGCCAGTCCAGTAATTATTGTATCTTTGATGTCCTACTGTTTAATTGAAATCATATCCTGTCATTTTAGCATAAAACCACTAGTTTGTGAATGTTAGTCAGTTTGGTATCCAGCTCGAGAAGAGACAACATTGATCTATGTTAAGTCTGGTACCCAGCTTTCCGGAAAGACATTGTTAGACCTTTAATCTACATGTAAGTTATTACACAGATTCTACAGAGTGGAAACCACATGTTATGAGAGGAAAACCTTTTAAGAATCTGTTATATTGTACATGATTGCACACCAGGATTTACCGGAATTATATGTTAAAGTTGGAACTGTCTTCTTGAAGTTGGAGTTACTTTCATTCTATACTTATTGAGTGTCACTAGGGTTAAATGCTAGCTCCCCCAAAATAACCCTTTGTGATAACCAGTCAGTCAACCTGGTTATACTACTCTGTTTGGAATGCCTTATGCCAGTTCCTACATGTAGTATGCCCCAATTTCAAGAAGCTCCCTAAAGAGCTACATGTATAATGCACTCATATTGGAAATGTGAATCAAATAACACTTGACAGTAAAACTGTCCAATTGGTGGTTAAAGTAATTAACAACAACGATTACTTTTCAACGTGACCGCTGCAGAAATCCGATCTTAGTCAACTGCTGAAAAACAAAACAAGAGACAGCTGAAGCCAGTGCCTGATGTTATGTCGTGATATTGTAACCAAGCGACAGTTCTATTCAATAATTGCGGTACAGATTGTGTTAGTTCATTTCAAATATTAATTCTAAATCTTCATCAATTAACTGTATAGACATGTATTTATTTCTTTATTGGTCCTTGTAATTTAGTCCCTTTGTATCTGTGACTGTGTAGGCATGTAGTTCTTGTTAATTCCATTGTTTGTAACAGTCACATATGTCTGGCACTGCTGTGGGAACTCGACCAGTGCCATTCTTACACAGATGGCATGTTGGCACCTGATCTTGTTGAACTGGTTTATTGCTACCTGAATTATTGTTTTACCAGGAAATACATTGTTTATTGATTCTTTAAATATGTACCTTGACTGTGCTATAGACAGTTCGGATTCCGACTTTGTAAAGTGAACATCACTGTACGAGAGGACACCTTTCTACAGGATATATTTCTATAGTGTAAAGCACTATATACTGAACTTCTGGATTGCCGGAATTGATGATTGGAATACATTTGGAAACGTCTACATGTATATTGTATATTCATATTCTGGACTACCGGTGTGAAGTAAATATTGGAACTTTGACTGTGGAGTTATTCTCGTCATTTCTTGAACTAGCTTACCCCATCACAAAGGTCTGAGACAAGTCAGGTTGTGTACATACATAACTTGGACTACGACTTCCTTATTTATGTGGTAGCGCCGTTATAGCTAGTCTCCCCCACTAACTGACATAACGGCTGGCTACAGATAGTGGAGAACCCATTGGAATACCTTTTTAGTTATTCCCTTCGACCCGATACCTCTCAAGCAACGCTGCCTACTGAGATAATCAACTCCCTAAATAATGGACATCACGATGCTGCTCCCATCCACGGCTCTGAACATCATCAAAGGCCTAAATCAACTACCTGTGTCATGGAATCTTCATCAGGACAACAACTCCACAGAGATCTGTTTTAAATGGTCCAGTAAAAGCCTTTCCTCATGTGAACCATGGAAGAGACGCCGGTCATCTGCTAAACTGGAGAGAGATGAGCGACGCCGTCAAGCCTTCTTGGAGAGAAAGAACGCAAATATTGAGGGTCGTTTATCCGGTTGTATGTCTCATACAGTTCCTGAGGTGAGCCACTATGCCAACATCTTAGATCCAGTTGAAGTTGCCTGTGAAACAGATTCTGTGAGCAGAGATAGCAATGGAACTGCAGACACAGTAGAAGAAAGCTCACAGACTATGTTAAATTGTACACATCCAGAGGAAAACACAGGAAATTGTGTTCCAACTGCGGCATATATTAGTGAATATCGTCTGAGTGAAAGAGAAAGTACATGTATGCAACAAAAACAAGCAAGTCTGGCAGATGCAGATCACGGATGTCCGATCATGCATAAGCCGACACTGTATCAAAAAGAAAGAATTAGACGGGATAAATTAACAGACGATCACCCCACACAAAAAACAAAACATGTGTCTATCACCAGTAGCACGACTCAACAAGAGAGAGTTGAAGCCGATACAGCATTTACAGAGAGCATGGACATACAAACAGAGTCTCAGTCTATGAAATTCCCAGAAAAGTTTTGCTATTCGCGCGTTCATGAAGGCAAAGAACAATATCTTATAAAATGGGTAGGAGAATATGAGCCAGAGTGGATATTTAGAGAGGATTTCAGTTGGCAAGACAATTATTGTTTTAATCAGTTGGAAAACCCACCTCCTTACTACCATTCTGTAGATCGCAAATAGTTATGAGATAGATCACAAATAGTTATGAAAATCTGGCATTCCATTTTGTTTTTATGCAAGCGTTGAGGATAACGCTTAGTTGGAGTGGAGGAAACTGTAACCAAGCGACAGTTCTATTCAATAATTGCGGTACAGATTGTGTTAGTTCATTTCAAATATTAATTCTAAATCTTCATCAATTAACTGTATAGACATGTATTTATTTCTTTATTGGTCCTTGTAATTTAGTCCCTTTGTATCTGTGACTGTGTAGGCATGTAGTTCTTGTTAATTCCATTGTTTGTAACAGTCACATATGTCTGGCACTGCTGTGGGAACTCGACCAGTGCCATTCTTACACAGATGGCATGTTGGCACCTGATCTTGTTGAACTGGTTTATTGCTACCTGAATTATTGTTTTACCAGGAAATACATTGTTTATTGATTCTTTAAATATGTACCTTGACTGTGCTATAGACAGTTCGGATTCCGACTTTGTAAAGTGAACATCACTGTACGAGAGGACACCTTTCTACAGGATATATTTCTATAGTGTAAAGCACTGTATACTGAACTTCTGGATTGCCGGAATTGATGATTGGAATACATTTGGAAACATCTACATGTATATTGTATATTCATATTCTGGACTACCGGTGTGAAGTAAATATTGGAACTTTGACTGTGGAGTTATTCTCGTCGTTTCTTGAACTAGCTTACCCCATCACAAAGGTCTGAGACAAGTCAGGTTGTGTACATACATAACTTGGACTACGACTTCCTTATTTATGTGGTAGCGCCGTTATAGCTAGTCTCCCCCACTAACTGACATAACGGCTGGCTACAATATTGCGTAATGGCATTGCGAAAGTCATAGCTTTCAATGTCGGGCGTTTTTTTGAAAGCTGTGTGGAGTTCTAACGTGGCATTGCTAGCATGACAGCGCTCTCTTTTTGATGTCACATCAGGCACTGTCTTCAGATTCCTATTATGTTTTGTTTTTGAGCAGTTAATATAAATCGGACATCCGAGGTCATCACATTGAAAAATGAATGTCAAAATTATATATTTTTTCCACCACTTCATTAAACATCTTTGCACTCAAGTGTTATTTAAATGCATATTTTCAAATGAGTGCATTAATTAGCTCTCTAACCTTCAATTCAGGCAGATTGACTGTATGCACAAGAATTAATTAACCGAGAATTATTTTTTTTAAATGTTCAAAATGGATAACCCGGCGAATGTCACCCCAAATATGGTGAATATTGGTGAAGAGAACTTTACCAGTCTTTCATTTCTGAAAATAGCTGTTGTGCTGTGAATCACACTCGTAAAATCTGGAAAACTATTTTATGGAGTGTGATATCACACTTCTCCAGGTTAGGCCTACATGTAGGAAGGCTTAAGTTTGGCGAGTGCTGTTTTTCACAATCCCAGGCCTTCAATTATGTCCTATATTTTTTTAGTTGTCCTATATTTTCCTATATTTCTGAAAAATGTCCTATATTTCCTATATTTTTGCCCGGAGTCTCTTTCAAATTATTAAATTACTTCAGGAGTTATTCTAGCCCAAAATTTATAATATACTCAATTTTCGAAAAGAAATAAACTCAATTTTCATAGGTTAAAGACATGAAACTCAATATTTCAGATTTTTTCATAGTAAAAGATATGAAACTCAATATTTCAAACATTATACTCAAGTTTTTCATCAATATTGTAATTATGATGCGCACTAAAATACATGTAACTAAAGAATAGCTACTGAAGCTGCTGTATTGTATGTACTTTTCCATTCTTTGGAACCACCAGTGTGGTTTTATTATGCAACTCCTAAGAGTGTTGGACAGAGGAACTAATACAACAAAAGGACATACTAAGCCCCCCCCCCCCCCCGACACTTCCTCAAAAAATACACACACACAGTCGAAATACCAAAAGAAATTGTGGAATTGGGGATCTTGTTCAAATTCTTCGTTAACAAGACATTCCAAACTAAATTTCCATAAAGGTATAACTCATGGGATAAGACACCAGCAGTGGTTCAATCAGCGAGTGCCTAAGAGAGATTGGTCAGCTTTCCCAAATGCCTTTAGCGAACAGCACCAGGGTTAAACTTAAAGGTGAACTGCAAAGCTTTTAATTTTATCTAAAATGTTGCTTATATACATCTTGTCTTATGTGACATAACTTTTATACGCTTTTGGGGCAAATATATTTTGCAAAATTTTACTAATAACAATATTTAAGTTATCCTGTTATAAATCCGTCTTGAAAACTTGCATCGCTTGTCTTTCTTGATTTGTAGAACGTTATGAAGTTATAGCGGTCTCCTTCATTCAGGTTTTATTTAAATGTGACGTCATGCTACGTCGGATGAATGAGCAAGGACCACTATAACATCAGGACGTTCCAAAAACAACGGGAGGCAAGCGATGACGTTTTTAAAAGTTCTGGCTCTCGTTTTCTGGTGGCATAAGTTTTGACTTCTCATACACCCAAAATAAAACAATAACCCACAGAACTATTATCACACATATTTGTAACAACTATAGAAGTTCTTGTTTTATGACATTTTAACAGAACATTGGAAAGCTTTTCAGTTCACCTTTAATATTTTGAAGAATATCAGAAACTGACAAAACTGAATTTTTCATAGGAAAACTCAATTTTAAAATTTGCCCAAAACTCCATTTTTGAGAATTTTTAATCAGGATTACCACGACTAATAAAACCCCTGTACTTGGTTTTCATGAGTATATTTCCAGGTGTTTATTGACTTCGCTTGTCACACAACCTTGCTCTGATTTCCCACCATGGCATCTAGACGATGCTGACTATGAAGTCTTTCATGATGAATATGGTGGGTTATCAGAGAAAGGCTTGTACCGTACTTCTTTCAGGTGAGTAGGTAGATAATCTGCTAATTAATGTGCAACTAAAGACAAGTTGAAGATAGTCCTATATTTGTCCTATATTTTCATTAAAATGTCTTATATCTGTCCTGTATTTTTAAGAAAAAAGTCCTATATTTTGTCCTATATTTCCACTGAAGACCAGTTGAAGGCCTGCAATCCTGAGCCAAAATTTCTTGTGAATGTGATGGTGTGGACTGGTGGTCACACTCTGCCTCTACTTTGAGTACCAAATCCTATGATGGAATATCTGGAAGATCCGTCTTCAGGCTTTGACACTTCAAGCTAAATCAATCCAGACACCCGCAGCAAAATCAATCGAGAGAGACGTCGTTTGGTAAATTGGTAGGCGTGTGTATGTCACCAATACAATTATGCAGTCCATTCAAAATGAATAATGTTTACATAAGGAGTTAATGTAGGAATGCATGGAGTTAATGTAGGAATGCATGGATGTCTAGACTAAACACCACAAAATAGTTATCTGGAAAAGATAGCTCATAATCCTTCAATAGAAGTATGTAATAACAGCAACGTATTACTTGACCTTGAGAAAATAGGTCAAAGTCAGTCAACTTGAACGAATATGATAGTCAATAAAGCCCAACACACAGTGAACATTTTGTTGTGTTAAAACAAAAACATTGTTCGGGTGTTTTTGCCTGATTTTGTACCTGTTCCCTGCACAAAGTGAACATTTCATGATCTCGAAACAAACCTTCCAGCACCACAAGTAGACGTAGCCTTGGGTTCAGTCCTTTGTCACATGGGTGCAGCTCTCCAGTTGATTGGTGAATAGTAGATTTCCAAGAAATGTCACCGCACTTGTTCCAGGGCGAAACATTTTCTCATACATGTAATCAAACAAGTTCTATTTCGCGAACATTTATTCCGAACAGATGTTCTCAGTTTTTGATCGCAGCACACTGCAGCAGACAAAAACAGCTCAGAACACTGTTTTTGTTCTAATACAATAAAATGCTTGCTGTGTGCATTTGGGCCTAAGCAGATCTATGCATCTATAAAATTAGACAGATTAGCTTCAATCCTCAAAGAACTACATATCATTCTAAAAGTGATCACTTTTGCATTACTCACGTAAAACAAATTCCAAGAGAGCGATCAATGTACATGTACAGCCAGCTCCCACAATTAGGATTCCTGCACAGCAACAATTTTGCATTGAAATATTCCCCATTTAACACAAAGTTAAAAACTGCTGAGGCAAAGTTATTTTTGCTACGGCATTGGCCTCAGCATTGCTGATTGCTGTGGCTAATTGAGAGGACTGTACAGCTCTCCCAGATTTCACAAACCTGAGAGACTGTGCAATGTAAATGTACTTGTATAAATCATTGCAGTTTCGACATGTCTCTCAAAATCTTTCTGCACTTAATTTTTCATGTTGATTAAAGGTGTCACCCAGTATAATCAGAGGGTTCATTCAGCCGTGACATCGCCTCTTCCTTTCTCACAGCTGTGCGACAATGTACACACCTGTAATTACTACATGTGTATAGTACATAATTCACCAGACCATACAATTCTGTTATCACCATACATGTACATACATGTAGGTACACATGTATCCAGGTTGATATGTATTTACATGTTTATCTCGTGTTTATCAGTTTCTACCTCATTACAATAATCTGTTCACTTCTGACTTTGAAATATGAGAAAATTGAAGTCTGTCACGTAAACAAAGTATAAGATTTACATATTCATGGACACA
>JAVTVY010012108.1:0-55538 GCA_036873755.1 Hanleya hanleyi | reverse complement strand
TAAACCAATGGGGGATAATTCCGCTCCCTTTTAAATACTTGTCCATCCAATGCATGAAATAAATGTAATCGAAAGGTGGGTTGACAAGAGCTGATGAATGTTTCTGTATTTTCACAGTAATTTCGGGAGCATTTTCTAACAGACCGTCTAATTGATCAGAAGAGCTGATCAGAATTTGAAATTTATATGTGCATTTAGATTTACCATACAAGGTCGGATGGCTTGGTACATGTGTGATAACCTAGCCGCCATGTTTCGGTCTCTTTCAGGAGAGCGATCGCTCTCCATCACTCTTCTAAATTCTTCTCCATCAGAGCTTTTGTTCACTCTCCTAAAAACTGCCAAAGCAGTGGAGATCGATATTGGAGAGAGTGAACAAAACAAAATAAAGGAGACATTCCCCAAGTGGCCCTAACATTCAGGGATGGCTAGCCATCTCCCACAGGCATTTAAAGGCTTCCTTAAAGGTCTCGCTCTCTGAAGACGCAGGTAGCGATTACAGGTGAATGAATTATTACCCGGTGACACGATGGATAACATGATGCACCTGTCCTGCAGATGAGGCTGAACGGTATGGCACCTGTCTCATGTTGTCATGGTGAGGAAACTGACCCCTCGAAGGGATCGTCCAGTATGTCACATCTGGGCCCTGGACTGCCATCCTAGCACAATGAACCCCCGAGGACAGCTGGCATCATTGCATCCAGGCTCTACCCTCTAATGGAATTATAATTTCATCATTGGACATTTTATAGCAGATCTCTGATGTTGTAACCAGTGTATTACCGTAGAGGATGGACATGGATTTTACCGGGCGTTCAATGGGGTAGGTGTATGTACGAGAACTCTCGGATGGCCAGTCAGGACTAGCTCGCTTGGGTCGCGATTTAACGGAATCCAATCAGAATCTATGGGAATTCAAAGTTAACAATTCTCAACAGATTGCTGATATTTTACGGGAATCCCAATGATTCCCGTAAATTATTTTGTGGGACGGCTGACAAAAATCGAATTCACGCGGAAAAGGAAGCCCTACATGTAGGTAGGTATCGCGATATAGCTGAAATATTGTTGAAAGCAACGTTAAGTTCTATTCACTCGCCCTTTCATTGTTCCAACTTTGAAAAAAAGTTTCAAAACATTTTCGAAGCACATTTGGGAATGCTGGAGATACGGTTTGAAGATCAATTGTATCATTGTCGCAAAATCGACTATATGAAGGCATGTTCACACTGCTTGGATCTCACAAAAACAAAGTCGAACCGCTACTTCTGATGACATCATTTCAATGCCTATGTCGAGGTTGGTCGGTTCACTCAAGTGTTGGTATACACAGGGGTCCACTGTGCATTAAGCATAGGATGACCAAAAACACTCCAGCTAGTGTCTGTCATCACTGGGGCATGGAAACCAAGGGTATAATTTCAACAGACTTGGACTTCACGGTTGCAGTACAACTGGGACTATGGTCCACAGATTCTGCCAACACAAACTTACATGCTGTACTTAAGGCAGACTGTGCTTGCATCTTTCCGAGCATAAGTGCAACAGAGCTGGAAATTCAAGCCAGTATTTGATGTGTATCGTAAATGCAACAGTAAATTGCATGTAACTGTGTCCATATTGCCTTTATCAGCACAGCTGGGTATGGTGTATAGGCCTATAATTGTTGGACATTTCAGATAACCAGTTATTATGATACATGTAACCTTTACTACATTGTCTATGAGGAAGCCCATCAGCACTAAATACTCGTTTTCAATAATCACTGGGTGTCCCTCATATATGGAGGCCTAGAGGGGACAGATTGGCTTAATTAGACTCCGATTACATGTTGTACATGAATCTTGCTGGATTGTGATTTAATGTGGCAGTAGAACGTATTACATCATATATTTGACCTAGTGGCCAAGATAACACAGGCACACAATAGGATGCCCGGGGCATATTGATGGCAGATCCATGTAATAAAGGCATAAGATATAAGGGGAATGCATATTCACTTTTATGATGCATATCTGGGCTTATTACCCCTCAGCCCATAGGGCTGTGGGGTCTTGTCGTTGCCATGTACGTACGTCCGTCCGTCCTAGCGTCCGTCCGTCCGTCCGTCCGTCAACATTTTCTTGTCCGCTAAATATCTTCAGATCTATGAAGTCGGGCCTGACCAAACTTTGGTGAGAGCTTCCTGAATGTTGACAGTAGACACCCCAACAGTTTTTTCATCTTATTTATTTTGGACTAGTTTAGATTTGATTTCATAGGAGGCATTTTTTGAAGTTCAACGCTTTTTAAATTTTCGAAAACGAATCAAAACTTGATTTTATGCAGATTTTTGAAGTTATTTTATTCCAGTGGTTTATCGGAAATCAGTCTATGTTAAAACAATGGGAGATTAATGGGTAAAATTGTACACAATTATGAGTAAATTTCTACAAAAACGTTTTCCTTTCTTTTAATTTCAGGACAATTTTAATAAAATTTGGTAGTCAGGGTTTTTGAACATGCCAGTTCTGCTGGTGGGCATTTTGTCGACGCCGCGGCAATATTTAGCTGCCTAATTTGCATAAATTTGCATAATGGAACAGCGTTTTACTATAGTACCAGGGTACCTGCATTGAAACAGGTATCAAATGTCACCAAAATTCCTAAATGTGAACTTGAATTTTATTGAGAAAAAGATTGAACCCATGGACAACCTGAATATTGCCACCCCACATAATTATCTCTGCCCACTGACATTCATTAATGAGGAGTTCATTTTCATAAATGTCTTACTCAGTATGGAACATTCATTTTACTTGATGATGTATATTCTAATTTTCTAATAAAAGTGATAAGAAATAAATTAATTGATAATTATTTTAAATCAAATCAGTTGAAGAGCCCACATTTCCTTTTGTTCATTCTGTAGTAAAGTAGATGAAGCACCATTGTCAGCCAGAAGGAAAAACGTTCCAGTGAGTGGAGTTAAAAAAATGTTGTTGTTGTTGTAAAATAAAATAAAGTAACACAGACTGATAAAACTTACTTCATCACGACTATTTTATACGCTATTAATTTTTTTTAATCATAAAAACATTTTCAGAAATATTATTCTGGCGAAATAAATTCAACATTTCAACTGCTTTGTTTCAAATTGCAAGTTTAGTCCACGCTTTCAAGTTCAATTCAAGGGAGATTACTACTAACATGAGTGGAGCTGTTTTCTCAATACCCGCGAAAACGTCAACCGCATGCTGTACCAGCTGGACGTGGTAAGGAGAATTCCATGGTAAACCATCAAACGACTTGCGAGATATTTACTGTCGTGGAAATTGACATTGTAATACATTCTGAGATATCACATATTAATTTATACATTAAACAGTAACAATAGCGCAAAATTTATAGCAAAATAGATAGTTTTTCGCCAGCATTCAACCTCAACAAACGCTATCAAAAGGGTGCCGCCATTTTAGACGGGAGACGCCATCTGGTGTCATGACCTGGTTACCCCTGGTTACGTGGAACAACAAGACGTTTTGCTCTTCGCGGGACGTACAAGTCTAAATAAATTTGGGATTACGACATGAGCCAGTGCAATTTCTATTCATTTATCAGTCAGAACAATGACACGAACATTTAAATAACGGACTGCCACTGTTAACTCGGTCATTCTCATCGGAGACAGCATTCGCGGTCACGCAAAAGGGCCGCAAAACGGGCTATGAAAAAACTGAAGCACGTTTTGATCGAGTTAATATTCTTGCGATATTCTGTGAGAAATTATGAGAATTTTAAGACCAAATTGAAAGGGAAAAACCCACTGGCTCATATCGTAAGGGATCATGCAAGTTTTTAAAAATGCGTCGCCATTTTCCACGGCGACCAGACGCGTGTGCAAAATGAAGTGAACTCCAGAACTGCTCTCTGCCGATGACGAAACATTTTATGGACTAATTCAAATACCATCGACAACAGAACATTATATTTACTTAATCCAAGTAATTTTCACAGTTAATTAAGGCAAAAATTCATGTTTTATGACCTTTTCCGACACCACATAATTTGTGTTTACACACGCAATTCGCATGGCAGCTCATACGGCTGTTGGGGTCTCTACTTAAGGCGATGCGAAATTCAAACCTAACAGGGGTTCGATACTGCGGGAACCCCCCGCCGATTATTTCCTCTTGTACTTCTCAAATAAAATAATGTCACCAACCTGTTAGTTATTACTATAAAGGAATCAATTTTAGGCGATTCCGCATGTGTGTGTGAAAAAACAATGTACACTGCATCTCATACATGTATATCACATGAAGCTGTGGATAGGAAAAAGTCCAATAACATTTAGTGTCCCAGAGGTGGGGAAATCCTCCCGAGGGTAGTGCATAGGTTGAACAAGTGTAGCATCATGTAAGCTCCCAGATAAATGGGAATTGGGGGGGTCCATCCAATGATAATCTTGACCAGGCTTTCTTGTATCAGGGAACCTTCAAAAGTCACAATGAAACATGCAACCAAGGGTTCCTGATGGGCATAGATAACAGTGCAAAAGCTAAGCTATCAAAAAATAATAAAAAGAAAATAATTAAAAATCATGAAATCATCATAGCCATCTGAAAATCTAATCATTTCATCAGACAACATTCAGGAAGCACTCACCAAAGTTTAGTCAGGCCCGACTTGATAGATCTGCAGATATTCAGCGGACAAGAACATGTTGATGGGCATAGATAACAGTGCAAAAGCTGAACCATCAATAAATAATAAAAAAAATTAATTAAAAATCATCAAATCATCATAGCCATCTGAAAATCTAATCATTTCATCAGTCAACATTCAGGAAGCTCTCACCAAAGTTTGGTCAGGCCCGACTTCATAGATCTGCAGACGGACGGACGGACGTACGTACATGGCAACGACAAGACCCCACAGCCCTATGGGCTGAGGGGTAAAAAGACAGCAATAGATTTCTCTCCTCAAGTTCATGTTGGGTGAGAATACTCGCCTCTTGTGGCAGGGTTCACCGTTAGGGTGTGGCACTTTGTGTGCAAGCATTTCTTATCTTTAGCCGGAGTTTTGCAATCATTCTAAAGGGTTTTTTTAAAGTGAAACATACAAAAAACTATATGTTCATGTTCTATACTGTATGGAGAGTCAGTGCATCATCTTTTCAGTTCTAATATGGAACAGGGTCCCACAATGGCAATATTTGACCATCCTGTAAAACATGCTGTGAATTGCAGTGTGAAGGCCTAAAAGGCAAGCCTTTTTTGTCTCTCGTCCGATGTGTAATGCCAAGGGTATTAGGCCGGACAACTTCACACCTTCAGCTACATTTACCCCTGTCTCTCACCAGTTCAAAGAAAAGCATCACTCCCCTATAATGTCCATCCTTTATCACAGAATATACTTACATCTACAGTACGCCCAAGAATTAAACTGGTCACTGCTCGCGAAACGTTGGGTTCATCTTTCGCGAAACATTCGCGAAAACGTTCGCGAAAGCATGTGCGAAAGGTTGATAATAACTTACGATGATTTCATATTTATTTCATAGCTTTCGCGAAAGGTACCTTTCGCGAAAGATAGGTCACGATCGTAACTGACGTAAAGCGATCCACATTTGACAAGACAAGATGGCAACAAATGCGGGAGTTGGATCTTCTTATGCGGGTTACAATTGCATATGTTTAGGACCACTATACTCAATTTCACCCAGCAAGAATTTCCTGCAACAAAATTGAGTTTCAGGAACGAAATAGGCAGAAAATACAGTCTACGAAACCAAAGAAAATCTCCACTCACATTGTCGTCGTTGTTGTTGTTGATGAAAAGTCCATGTGCGTATCGAATACGGCATAGCGAAAAGTTTTGTGCCTTACTTTCCTAGTTTTAGTGAACGCTTCCAATTCGATTCGTCGGGAACCATCCAATGCATTTCTTTATGCTAGAAAGTATGGGTTTGTGATTAATACGACCGGGTGGAAGTTTCCAAACGACCACGAGGGAGGACAGCTACAACGCCCGACAGAACTGCGCAGCAGAGAGACGTGTGCCGGCAGTCAGCCGTCATCATTTTTCGGCTACATCCCGTACCGTTTCGTTTCAACACGAAATAAAAGGTGAAATGTCCAGCTATACCAAGGATTGAAAATACATCAAAACCAAACGTGCAAATTGTATAAATAAAGAAGTTTCACGTGTGCAAGACGAGAGCTGCAATCAATCATGATCGGGTTGTCTAGAGCACTGACTGGTCTACGGTTCAGCTTGGTATTTATTATGGCCGTCTTGAATTTACGGCCGTTTGGTTTCCTTGCATGCACAACGTTTTCGGAAATTGCAAATTTTCTGCAATAAAATGCAATTCAAGGAAAATTTAACACTTTCATTTCAAATTGTGTCGGGGGAATTTCAAATTCAAGTCTTAGGGGAAAAAAATAAAAAAATGCCTAACCCGCTTTTTATTAACCCTTTCACCGATTATTTCCCCTGACAAAAGTGACCTGCTGACGATCAATTCCCTGAGAACGGTTAAAATTTGTATATGTTGTCTTTGGAATGTTAGAAAACGTGTTTGCGTCTGAGATTTGTAGAAAAACATAGGGACCCCGTCTCCACAATGAACACTCCGGTGTTATTTGCTCCAGTTTTATAGCAAAATAAATAAAATAGCATACAAAATTAGGTTTTACTTCAAGAGAATGCGCTTTCCCCGGCTTTCTCGACTTGAAAACGTCAAAATTCAACGGAGAAATCGTCTTTTTTCGATCGCATTTGACAGTGTTTATCTCGAGTTGTACTCGGCCATTTGCAATGTTTGACCTCTCATTGGAAAGTGTGGGCTTTCCCCTTTCTGTACATGACATGACCTCAGACGGATGGCAAAAATAAAACGGAGGATACGATTGGATTGAAAATGATGTAATTCCATTTTTCCAGCCACTGTCTACGCGCTTCTTATCTGTTGGCGGATGGAGGTCACGTGGGCGAAATTACGCATACCGATTGGCTCGTCGTCCGAAGACGGCAACCATCTTGGGCGAAATAGAAAGTTGGTTGTCAAACTTTGTGGATCAAGACTCGTAAAAATATGGAAATAAACTTTGCCGGTTGTCGTTGGCAGTTTTAATCGTCTGGGGAATATTCACCACGCTTTACCAGTCATGTAACATCAAAAATACAGGAGTTAGGATGAGGTTTTCGATGATTTTTTTCATTTCTGCGGCTTGCTGCCGAGAGGCCCGTCACACGGTATGTGGAAAAAAACGCATTTTTCGCTCCGATTTTTTTCGTTCAACATCTAATTTTGCTTTATTTCTTTTGCGGAACAAACAAACAATTTCGAGAATCAAATTGATCAAGGTTTTGACTTTCCAGAAGTATACAGTGTTTGATAGGTTTCCGTTAAAACGAATGCAAAAAAATAAAAGTGCTGTACCCATCGTGATGGCCAACAGGTTTAAAGCTAACCCGTTCAACCGGGGATGGCCGTACGGGTGGCACTCTCGTTATCCCCGTACACCGGGTTTAATCGGTGAAAGGGTTAATCACACCAATTCTCCTCTAGAATTATATCATATCTCGTTGATTTGAATAATTATCTTGAAACAAAATGCCGCTCTCTGCCACTGCAATATAAATGCATTCCGTTAAAGATGAAAACTTTAAAATAATGAGTTTTTATTCTGTGATGAAAACTTTTTTAAAAAATGAGTTTTTATAATTCATGTGATGAAAACTTAAAAAATTTGACTTTTTGGAGACATTCGGGCATGCTGAAAAAACTGAGTTAGTTTTATTGAATTTGGAAACTGAGTAGATTAATTCTTTCGTCAAGAATAACCCCTGTTCCGCCAATGAAGGCAATACAATTTTTTTAAATGTCTGCTCAGAGTTGTTTCCCCTCTTCGTAGCAACTGGACACGCCTCTTATGAACGGCTGGCTGACGCCATGTTTTAGATCGGGCTTCATGCACTGCGAAGTTCATTTGGATGTGAAAGATTTCAGTTACAAAAACAAGCCATACAGCACAATGAACTCAAATAAGGGGCAGATGATGCGACTTTTTGACTAGATGAATACGGTGATATAGCTCCCGATTTTACGATCTCGATTTTGCGTGAATCCCCTTACTGTCCAGAAGTGTCTTTGAAGTAACTTTGAAGTAACTTTGAAGTGTGGCCATATTTCAACCTTGAAGTGCAAGGCTCAGAGTCAGAAGTGTGCTTGCAGTGTGGGTATTGTTTTGTAGCAATGCCATATAAGGGCATTGAAGTCACAATGAAGTCACAATGAAGTCACTTAGAAGTGTGCCTCAAATATTTTAATTAGGTACTGCAAAGGCACTTCATAGACACTTCCACAGAAGGGTAACCTTCATAGGCACTTCTGAGGTGCTCTTGAAGTACCTAATTAGAATATTTGAGGCACTTCAATGTCCTTATATGGCAAGTCACTTCATCCACTCTTCTACAGAAGGATACCTTTCATATGCATTTCTGAAGTGCTCTTGAAGTACCTTATTAGTATCATAGCAAATCCGTGTGATGAAAAGGTATGTAAAGCCACGAGATATTTACTTTCCCAGAAAAGAATACATAAATATATATTTGAGCACAGAAAGTTTTATTCAGAGAAAATACAGAATGAGACAGAACAGTACATCATAAAATATTTACAATAAACCGCTAGCACAAATCCTTGAGACAAAATACAGCACAGTTCTTTTTTTTTGTATGCATTTACATGCAGTCTTTGGTATGAGAATTTATTGCAGTATTATTATTCAAGGGTGACCGTGTCCTTTTCCAACTTGAACTTGGAGCAGCAGATCTTTCGAAGGATAGTTTACTTCAGTTGCCCTGAGGTCCACTCAGACGTAACCCAACGCTGAAACCCACCAGTCTGAATTGTGAACTTCTTGGCCTGTGGCGATAAATACATGCATATAATTAAAACCTGATCAGTTGTATATATGGTTCCATATGACATGCAATCCAGTTTTTTTTTTTTTTTAATACACTCAGGATGATTGAATAGGTTCACTACCATAAAGGGTTAAGAATGGAACACATCCCTACGATTTACAAAAGATTGATGAAGATGTCTATTATCCTTTCTTTAGTACTCCATGACATACAACAGTGGAGATAAACAGTTTGTGTGATGTTCTAGCCAATATACACTATGAAGAAATCAACCATACCTACATGTAGGTGTGCTCATTAAATTTCCCATCAGTCGAGTGGCTGCTTGAAGTGAGCCGAGTTCCTTGTTGCAGCTGTATTCTGGAGTTATGAAAGTATTGACAAAGAAGCCATTAGAAACAATCATGTGGATTTTGATAATTTGTCTTTTTTAAATTCCTGGTTCAACTAAATCTTCTGCAAGACTTCAAATAACAAATAAATGCCTATTAACTACAAATTGTATTCTTAAATTTTTGAAATGAAATAAATGTATGAAATGAAATCAAGATGTGGGTAAAAATGTACAATTGAAGTGTGAAGATCCTTAGCTTTGTTATATGAGCAGTGCAATCAATAGACAAGGAAAATATAGCCTGTTATAATGATAAAAATTAAGTCTAATCATAATTGATTATACTTTTTCTGATTACAGCTAAAACAGGTAATGCTAACATTTTATTATCAATATATTCTAAAACTTATTTCTTTACCATTTTGTCAAAAATCTGGTATGGGAATATTCTACATTCTGCAAGGAAAAAAATCAATACAATTTATGAATCAATAAAAAATCAAAACAACAAGATAATTTATTTAGAGCTACCATCCCCCCAACCAGTTAAATCCACCTGTTTTGACATGAACTGAACAGTTTTGTGATAAAAAGATCTCACCCTCAGGGGATTTCCTGCAGGGGTGCATGCCAATCTTCATATGAGGTCCTCAAGCCTGGTGTTTCCAAGCTGACAATTCACACAATCATAACAATGGCATTTAATCCACACTGCCTTGATCAACCTGGATAGATCTGAAAGTGATATTGGGACAGAGATATGGATATTTCACCATGTTACATGACCCATTAAATTTGACTGCAATTATAAGGTGGAGTACATTATAATAACCTGCAGTCCATATAGCAAAATATTTATTGAGGCCAATATCAATTTTTTAATATGTCAAGGGAAACTTGTTGATAAAATAAATAGCTGACACTCTCAGGTCTACATCACTGTTCAGCTCAGTTCTTTGCTTATTAAGTTATGAAAAACAGAAAAATTTTAGTTATATTTATAAGTTACTTACCATATCACTAGCTGCTATCATCACCATCTGCAATACAGTTCTTCAAACCTCCATAGTTCTAGCTTAACAGGAATAAATCCATCTGATTTCTGCAGTTGGAGAGGTCAGCCATTTTGATCGTTATCGTCTGGTGGCGCCCCCAGTGTTCAATTAAATTTTCAAGGGTAGATAACTCCACTCATTTTGGCAAAGACAGTTCAGAATATAAAGACTATTAGAAACAGAAATTATATATATTATATTTAGTGATAATGATGAAGAGGATAATATAAAGTATTCTTTAATGGGTATTTTTTTTGTTGCTGACATTATGTTAGAACTGATTCTTCTAAAAATATTTTGCCATTTTGTCCAATTTTACTATAAAATCATGGATTTGGAATGACTATAAAATCTGAATTCAACAAGATTTCTTATCTAATATGTGAGAGACTGGTGTTATTAATGTCTTTATTCTATTCAGATAGAAACTCATAGTACTGATCACTTTAAAATATCAAAAAATATGTTCACAGTTCTGAGTAATATGTCAGTAACATGTGAATATTTTACACAGTTGTAGCTATTTTGAAATGTGAAGTACAAATCTGATGTTTGGTGGTTTCATTGAAATGAGATTTGATGTCACTGAGTGAAATCAAATCAGCCGAGCCAACTTTAAGCTGGGTTATTCCCAGAGCTAATTAATATAACTGAAACTTGTAAACATGTAGTTCTAATTTATAATGTTATGGTACTGTAACAGTTTGTGGGAAAATTACAATAATCTAGAAATCCTATTGGATTGAATCTTATAGGATTTTTCAGAATCTATTATAATAGGATTTTTTCAGAATCTTATAGGATTTTTCAGACTCTTATATTTTAGAAGCTCATATGATTTTTTAGAATCTTTAGGATTTTTCAAAATCTTATAGGATGCTAGAAGATATTTTTTGCAAGGGGAATTAAGTCCCCCAAGTTATGCTATATAACTGACAAAGTCCAAGAAGTGTCTTTGAGGAGTACCTTAGATTATGCAGAACAAAAACAAAGTCTCAGAAGTGTTTCTGAAGTCCCCTAAGTTTTGCTGAAGAAATGACAAAGTCCAAGAAGTGTCTTTGAGGAGTACCTTGGATTATGCCGAACAAAAACAAAGTCTCAGAAGTGTCTCTGAAGTCCCTCATTTTTTGTTATGAAATTGACAAAGTCCATGAAGTGTCTTTGAGGAGTCCCTTGACTACTGCCTTTTTCTAATGAAGTACCTTTGAAGTGTGCCAATATTTTTCTCTGTCATTGAAGTGCCTTTCAAGTGTACTCTTCAGAAGCACTTCTAGGCACACTTCACATGAAGTGTGACACTTCTGGACAGTAAGGGTCACGTCTTGCATCATGATCATCATGGACTGACGAGGAAAACCGGTAGGCCTACGTCGTCGTGATTTTATAGTTGCAATTCATTTGCAAAATTAGGTATATGGACCTAATTAATGCCATTAAAAACAAAACACACCAGCAAATGAAAAATAAATAGTTGACAGACAAGAATATCAACATTTTACGACATGTATTTCCTCAAACATCGTTCGCGTATTCCTTTCGCGAAAGGTTCAATTCTGACATTTTCTCGCGAAAGGTAGGACGAGAGGTACTGGCGAAACGTTCGCGAACGGTTCGCGACATTTTTCGGCTATCCTTCGCGAATTTGACCAGTTTAATTCTTGGGTGTACTGTATCTTCAATATATAACAAGACATTTAGGTAGACAAGAGAATTCTACATGTAATAATCAACCTGCCAGTACTGTAATCCAGCAAGACTGTACCTAACAGAGATTTCCCCTACAAAGATAAACCCGCTACATGTACTCATGTTGTACATGGACATCGTGTAGTAGAGAAACAGAAATAATCTTGAAGAATGACAGTCTGACAGATCAATAAAGTTCTGTATGAGTTTGTAAAGACGTGCCTGCGGTGAAGATAAAAGTTCTCCGCTCACAATCTTATCCTGGGTTTCTCTGAAATGGCGAATGGGCGACATGACAAATTACATCCATTCGGAAAAAGATGTAAATTTCATCTTTATTATTCTGATATATATCAGTGCGTTCATAATCAACGCAGATTCCAGTAATCTCCCTGGATCTGTTACCGCTGATGATGAATAAATGGTGTTCTGTGGCCTCTACCCTTACAACTGACAAACTGAGTCCACCTCAAAATGATAAAGAATCCTTGTTGCTGTTGTCCACTATCATCAAGAAAAAACTTTCAAAAGGTCAACATTTGCAACGTGTGAGATATTCAGTCGCTTTTTCCATCGTGCCACTACAGGTTGATGTTCTCATCAAATCTGCGACAAGTTACATGTTCAACCTAGTAAAGATAGATCTACGCCACTCAGCAAGCAAACTAGAGCAATTATTGAATGAAAGATTGTGGTGAACAGCTTACATGTACTCTGAAAAAAAACCCCTCTAATTATGGATGGAAACTTCTTAATTTGTTGGATGATGGCATTTTGTTTGATATAAATGGTAGATATTTACTGTGTTGTGCTGGGGATGTCCGACAATTTTTTCCAACAACTCATCTAGCAGCTACAATGAACTATTTCCAAATCAAATGGAGAAGTTGCCATCCATAATTAGCTGTTTCACTGGGGATGTGTGACAAAATGATGAAACATATTATACATTTCACGGAATTAAGGGGGGAGGGGGGACTTTTGCATATACCGGAACATTTGTGATAGCGATGCGTACATGCATGTTATTCTGCAACAATACCAAATGCGCACTTAACTTTTCAGCCCAAAGCAGTCAGCGGGTTTTACACTCGAAGAGTGTGCGAATGCACTACAAGGACTGGAAAGTAGCGGTCATGAAGGACAACATGTACAAGTTCCATCCTAATAACTCAGATATAATATCACGGAATATTATGTCTGAATTCAGCCCTATATAAATCCCATGCGAATTTGAAACTATATGTGTTAGCCAATCAGATGGCTAGCTTGCTGAAATCACGCCCACAGTAATTACTCATGGTAGCATGTGGACTAATATATAAACATTATCGGGAAATAGTATCCAAATATGGGACCATTTCCAGACGATCTGCATGGTAAACAATGAAGATCAAAGAGTTTACTCCCGTTGATAAGTCTGGCTTTGTTTGGGGGTAGAAAATATCAAAAGATTGTGCCGCGCGAAGATGTTAACTGGTTCGCTGCGGGCGGCCACTCACGGGACCCCCGTGTAAACTGCGGTAGGCCACGCTCAGGGCCCGAACATGTTTGCCTATGCGAATACGGCGAAGTACCATTTATCTAAAATCGATATTTTCAAATTTACCATGCATGAAACCTAATACAGACCATACATATATTGTTAGCTAAGTCTGTCTTGATTTCCTGGATGTAAATTTCATATTCTGTCTCAGAATAACGAAGTCGAAAGGAAGAAATAAAAACCAAAAAAAATAAAAAAATACCGCGATTTTCCATAAAACATTGTCGAGAAGCCGGTCGGAAAATATAACATACTTACAGAAAACCCCTACAAAATATATGATTCTTTGGTATAGTTGAAGTACAGAAGCTCAGTTTATATTTCCATAGTGCAGATTACAATGAAATCATCGCAACAAACTTTATTTTTACATTTCTGACGACCTGAACGCCACGTAATTCTTGGCGATGACAGAAAAATGGCGTCTTCTCTAGATCAACTTGACCCAGTTGGAGGGCTATGGCCAATGATCGCTTCGATGTAGCTTTATTGTAGGTCACGAGACCACGCTTATCCAATCAAGGTAACCGATATCTCGATCGGCTGCTAGCGTAACTAGAGAAACGGGAAAACACCTCTTGCATATTTGCGATGTTATCGTCTGTTTGATTGGCCATCGGACGAATTCAAGGCTCTAATCAGAAACTATAAGGAATTCCCTTTCCAATGAGACATCACATGCTACCAATGGCGGACGAAAAGTTGGAAAAGACCCGGGACAAAGGCAGCTGAAAAACCAAGTTTTTCCGCTGTAATTCCTCATAATTCGCCATTTTCGACGGCAAATATGCTCAAAATACTGCAGTCTCTTCCAATAAATTTTATTTACGCTGACAATTTTATATATTTCGGCATAAAATGAAATCATTTAAACGTTGACTGAACTATTATGGACCAGCTGCTACGTGAGGCAAATCTTGGCACACATGTATGAATGATATTTTCGCTCATGAAACCCGGGTTTAATAGTGTAATATCGTAAAAATGAGAACTTCTGCAGTGCACCATAAAGAAGAATCCAGCAGCCAACCAGTTAATCTCTGTGAAGTAAACGTCAATCATTGTCAGAGAGAAAAGTCAGAAATTGTCGTGATTGGCTTATTATGGGACATTTCGCCCAAAGTTTTCATAGCGTTACGTCTAGATGGTATTTCCCTGATTTGCCATCTTGGTTTACCTAGATTGCGTAATACCTAGATAAGATTACCATTATCTGGCCTGGAAGCAGATGGATTGGTTGTAAATGCCTTAGATACAGGTATATGTACTAAGTGCAGCATCATCAACAGCTGTTGCATGTGAATGAATATAAACAGGGCAAATTTCAGCTTATATACAACACAAACTGAGCCAATGGTGAAACCATGCTTAGGCCAAACAAAAGATCTGTGTTTCCGGTTAACTACATTTGAAAATTAGGGTTAGCCCGGTAGGTAGGCTTTTTTTCTTGCAATGTTTTTATTGGGTTTCTCAGATCACTGCAGTCGGTGTGTTGACAAGTTTGACCGGGAAACTGACAGGGACAGCAGATTTTGCTTCTTTCATTTTTGTTTTCTTCTTTTTTTTTTGGCAAAAGTTGTAAGTGATGTAGAGTGGATGTATATTTTGAGTAGGAAGGGTTGGGTAACCAGAACACACAAATTAGTTTGTTTGGCCCTAATGCAAGTAGTCCAAAATCCCCTCAGGAATATTCTGCTGGGAAACCTAGCTCTCTAACCAGATGGGATGCATTTGTAAATAATCTCACTGAACATCAGTATATCTAGTTGTGACAAGGCTGTAAATAGAGTGTTGTGAAACATAACAGTAATCCCATACATAAACCTAGATAAACTATTCCATCTTGGGAATCAGGAGCATACTTCCCTACTCAGATCACACCATATGGTGGATCATGTTTAATATGGAGATTTTACATGTAAACAGCTTGAGGATAAAACAATCAGATCAACCTTTACTCATCAAACAGTGATTTTGCTATGTATGGTAATCCTCATAATAAAATCATGGGACAGGGCTTGAAATATTGAAAATCATCAACAGGACATTTGTCCTGTGATAGTACATGAGTGAGACGCCCTGATTCCTGATTCTGGTTAAACCACTGATGTGGGGTGATCAAATTTATTAGACCAGGAAGTTGACAATGGTTTGAAATCATAAATCTATGATTTTATAGAGGGATTAAATTTACTGTAACAACATCAAATTTTGTCCACATAATCCACCTTTTGCACATTATTGAGAGAACAAACAAGAGTCTATCTGTGCAGTGAACTGTAACTTCAGCTGATAGCTTCTAGTTCATATATTTCCATTTTGCCCTATCTTTTAACCTAGACGATATTTTGAACTGGTGATAGCTGGCATACTTTCATGTAACACTTGCCAAATTATACATAATGACACTTTCTTTGAATAAAGGGAAAATATAGTACATATGTATGAAATTATGTCAGTTATTATTGCTTGAAAATAAACTCTCTGGTTAAAAGATAGGGCAAAATGAAAATATAACAACCAGTAGCTAGCTGATCAGATGAAGTCACAGGTCACTGCATGTGTCACTCTTCTTTGTTCTCTAAACAATGTGCAAAAGGCGGATTGGGGCGTGGTGGGGATAGAAGCTTGGCTTTGTACTGGATTTACCACAAACATGTAGGCCAATAGAGACCAGTAATGGTGAGGATACAAACTTGATGGTCAGTGACGGGATGTGCATTGTAATAGTAAGCAGCATTC
This sequence comes from Hanleya hanleyi, assembly GCA_036873755.1. Classification (NCBI taxonomy): domain Eukaryota; kingdom Metazoa; phylum Mollusca; class Polyplacophora; order Lepidopleurida; family Hanleyidae; genus Hanleya; species Hanleya hanleyi. The sequence continues at coordinate 39,253 of JAVTVY010012108.1, read as the reverse complement.
TCGTGAAGTATTTGTTTAACAGGCCAAATGAATATGTAGGATGCTCCATTCATCAAAAATAAATCAAACTGCGGTCCTTTACCAATGTTAACTTTACCATTGTTAACTTCATGTTCCATTTATCAGAGTCGGCGACATAATTCACGAGATAAATACCATGGACAGGGGTGTGTCAACATACTTTTTAATGTATGTAGGTGTACAAATGTGCAATGCATTTTGCAGATAAGCATTTCCAGCTACACAGGAGTCCAAGTGGTTGGTGTATTGGGTGTGAACATTGTAAACCTAGCACAGATCGACTGATCTCTTTTTTCTCCTTTTTTTATGCCAAACGGAACAGGTACATACATGTATGTACAACTGGAGATAGAAGGATGGATTTGCTCATCAGGGTATTTATAGTAGGAATGATCTGGGCCCTGAGGGTCTACACCCGCTTATTTCAGCCTCTGATGACAGCACCAACACAGGCAGCTCCATCACTAAGTAAACCATACAATTACACAGATGTAGATTTACCAGGAACATGAAGCCTGCAGATAAGACTGGTGGTAGGAGGAGACAGAACAAATGTTTGCCCAGATGTGCAGATAACAGATGCATTATCCAGCAGCTCATTGCAACTCAAACATCATGGAGTCAACCAAGTTTCATACAGAGGTCGCATACCTCAAAGCCTAAAATTTTAGGCTCCATGCTCAAACAAGGAGGCAATCCAATACCACAGAAGTCACAACCCCAACATGGAAGCAACCAAGTATCATTGAGGTTACTTAACTCAAACAAGGGGGGGGGATTTAATACGGTTTGCACAGAGGTCACTTATTTCAAACAATGCAGAAATCCATTATCACAGAGGTCACAATTACAACTTGGAGGCAGCCAAGTATCACAGAGGTCATTTAACTGAAACAAGTAGGCAATCCAATACCACTGAGGTCAAAATCCCAACTTGGAGGCAACCAAGTCTACTAGAGGTCACTTAACTCGAATGAGAAGGCAACTCCATACTACTGAGGTCACAACCCCAACATGGAGGCAACCAAGTGGCATAGTAGTCACTTAACTCAACCACAACTCAAACATGAGGACGATCAAGTCACATAGGAACTCAGAACGAGCCAATTTAGATGTTGTTCCCCTAACTGAACCTCACCAGGTTAGGGCGATCCCACTCTCTAAAATGGAGATAAAAAAGGTCGTTTTTAACCACTGCATCAACATTTCAGGCGCATTGATTTAGCAATTGTTCCAGGTCATAAAATTAATTTGCGATGTGAAGAACCAGCCAATGTTGTTTAAACAGTGCGAAGAATGTTTGGCCTATTATTATGCAAATTAGAAAGATGACAATTTACTTTTTTACTACCATTTAATGCGGATAGATCTGTCCGTATGCATCTCAAGAGGATTTTGCTGAATTCATTATGTGAACTGATTTATAGAGCAAAAACAACCCTTTTCATCTCCATTTTAGAGAGCGGGATTCCCCTAACCTGCTCACACATTTGATATCTCAAGGTCAGTGACCTTCTGGTACAAACAAAAGTAGCCTTTCCTGGGCCGACTACCTGTTTGACAGCCCGTTAGCAGATATATATCCTTTCGTATATCGGAAAGGCGGAAAGACGGACGGAGAGAGAGACAGACAGATATAAAAACGACGACAATGCCATTCAGGCAAAAGCTGCAGTCGAATCAGGACGTGCCTTCATTCGAAGCATGCTGATTGCGTACTCTATTTTTAGAGCAAGGAAAGCCCTTGAATACCATATATTGTACATATAGTCAGCTAGTGTGTATGTGCACTTTCAGGGAGGTAAACTTTACACTCAGTTTAATCACCCATTCACAGGCCCAATAAGGACCGCCGGAGAAAGAGGCTAGAAAAAACAAAGGTGCCTATATCTATATATAGCTCATAAATGACAAATCAATGCAACAGTTTGTCGGAAACAGATTCAGATTCAGATTCAGATTCCAGAAGTGCTGCTTCCAGTTTGGCATCAACCTCACCTTCACACCCTACATGTATCGGCTAAAGCTCTATCAGAAAATTGGAAAATTTACAAAAAATTAGTTTGGCTGCAAAAGTTGGTGGCAACACTTAAATTTTCAGGTAAAACTTCTTTTCCAGCAGGCTTCTCCAGAGTACAGTACCAATTAGGCAACAAATCATAATCAGGGGACTTGACTGTCCACAAACTTGAGCATGTATTGAGAATGTCAGAACTTTTGAACAAGCAAATTAATTTCCAGCTCTTTGATGCAAGAGGACGCTTCTGTGAGACTTTTCAATGTTGAGGTACATGTACATGCGTAGCCAAACCTCTGAGGTAGGTGCAGTATGTCGCAAATAGATATTCATGCTACCCATATACATCAAATATCTGGAAATATATCTAAAACTTATATTAGAAGCAGTTAAAAATATATTCGTGTTCATTAAAAGACATGTGAAATACAGGGAACACGATACAACATTGCTCTCTCAACATGAAAGACCAATGCTCGATCAGCACAAAGCAATGACATGCTAATTTACACCCTTCATCAGATTCATGCTCTAATGATCTGCCATTCAACTTCTGTTGAATTAACCTTTGTTCCCTGGAAATCCATAGAAAACCTCTGTGCACATGTGCTTCTGATGTTTTCTATATTTACACGGTATGTACTCATCATACATGCAAGGTCTACTTTAATATGACCATGTCACACATGAGGGGGTATTATGCAAGGGAGAAATCAATGACTGATTTTATAGAAAAGCTGGTGTACAGCATTCTCAAGAGCCAGGTCTATCATGACTATAATCGACTTTGGGGGATGATATACGAAGTTCAATTCTTTGCTGTTTTTCTCAATTGATGGCCCCCAGTGGGTGAGCATGACATCAGTATATTATTTGTAAATTCCATGTCATTTGCTTCTATTGTGCACCTAAAAATAGTTAAAAAACCCATAATCCAGCAGGTTTCTCTTAACCACAGACATAAAAATGGGTTTATATTTCCACAAAATATCAAAAAGTTTGAATTATTATGTTCTGCCAAGCAACATTTCTGATGAACTAGTGGCAACCCCAAAAGTTTACATGCCTTTGACGGCAAGTGTGGACAACTGTTTACACCCCATGACCTACAGGTACTCTGACGGAATTATGGGATATTTCGTAATAAATAAGGACGTTTAAGTTTTAGTCACGTGCCACAAGGGCAAATGGTGCTGTGATTGGACACAATTCTCACAAATAAGAAACCGGTCTCAACAAATAATTTGTGTCGTTTCGCACAACCAACACTGAATACCATGTTAAAAGCTGAAGTAAACTGGTTTTGCTTCGGCATTCACCTCAGCAATTGCCAAATTATGCCGCGGATGGTCATTTTTGAGGACTGTGGGGCATAATGATATTTGAAGAACACAACGGCTAGATCCAGACAGAATACGAAAGGGGAAAGATGTTGCACTCATGATGGGTGTACAGGAATAATTAGTACCCTAATACCAGCATTTTTAGACTTAAAAGCAGAAGAAAAAAAACATCTTTATGTCAACTGAGGCTAAATATTGTGGTATGGATATGTTATTTATCCCAAGAACTGATAAAACAGCTAGTGAAATTTGTAGAATGTTAGCAGAATTTATCTTTGCAGATGCCTGAAGTAAACTATTGCCGCCTGAATAATTGAAAGAAATCGGGCAGCAAGATTTCTAATAATGCAGTCACTTTTAGACTACCTTTCAATGAAAACATGAACCATGTGAATAATTGGAGTCCTGAATGATGAACAGTTAGTTGAAAGCAACAAGCAATAGATCAGTCTCACTTTGTGACAAGACTTCTGCTGTTATGATCACATGCATGTGCTATTTAAGTTTTGATGCTCTTGGGCAAAATCATTTTTCAGTTTAACCTGGTGCAAAAAACAAAATAAATAAATAAATAGGACAATCTTGGGGTTGAAAATCGAATCCTCGAGAGCAGTTGACTGCTCCCCTGTCCTTTCCACATGGCCAGGCCTGTAACAGCAGTGAAAGCTTCAAAACAATGGCTTCAGTACACATAAATGTACTCATATACAAAATAATTTGAGTTATAGAGAATTTGCTGATATATGTAGGATTTTGGTGAATGACAATCAACATTATTTCACGTGTGTGTGTATGTACCCACCCCAGATAGGAGGTCAATTTCCTCTGCAGCCTGGCAAGCTGTCTGCGTCGTCACGCAGCCTGTCTGTCTAACCAGTGTCGAGAAGCCGGCAGCTGTGGTAAAATGGCTTCCGTGTTCGAATACAGATCAGGATTTCTGCCAGATTCCTCGGCAACGTGGAGGAGGAATGGAAGGCCGATGGTGTCGAATTCGTGGCTCGTTTGAGCTCTGCCACAGTTTCCACATGCACTGATCAGGATAGCCGAGAAATAAAAATGTCAACACCAGCCTGCACAGTGGGGTTCATATCACAGGTAAACTTCCCATGAACAGGTAACAGCATGTCGGCTATTACTGGAGCTCACAACGTCCACCGGCAGCAGATATATCGCGACGACAACGTTATGGTACCAGGGCCCTACAGGCCAAGAGAGCTCGTTGAACCTGGTTTAGGACAACGGAGCAGAAGAAGATATGGCGCGTTCGTTTCTCTCTCGTATCCTCGTAAAGCAAAACTGCCAGGCCAGCCGAGCTCTTCAATAATCAATCGGGGGAGCCAATGACAAACAGTGTATAAATTGCATGCTGCCTTTGAATTGCCTCAAAGCTATAATATGTACTGATCCCTCTCCGCAGTACATGTGCAGCAGCGGCCAGCGGTAGACTATTATAAATGATTGCCTGGGCCGAGTTACACCGGTACTGACGTAAACCCTATATATTCCCCCGCAGCACTCATTACGTTCGGCGGCGGAATTGACAGACCCCTCCAGACCAGCGCAGCTCCTGAAGAGCAAAGACAATATCTGTTTGCAAGAGGAGAAAGTACGGCCTGGCTGGGTGGCAGGCGGAGGATATATCGAAGTAAAGCAGCATCCAAACTGCCTGTTATCACTGCCAGAGCACTGTTCCTGTATTACATGTATCCTACTATGATGGAAGCAAACCTGTACAAATTACATGGCCAGCTGCAGTAAAGGTTTCACTAAGGTTCTAGGCATCCACTAGATCCAATCACCATGGTAACACTGAAATCCATATTCCTCACTGTACATAAGCAGACATCTTCCCTGGAAGCACGCTCCGGTTTCCAACTCCCGATTGGCCCAAACTTCGAACAAGGCAGCGCGTGGCTGCACCTAATAATACCTTCAACACTATTGATGGATACATTTTGGACATGGTATTCTAAGGTACATGTAGTATTTACGATGTTTATTCTTCGGCAAGCTGTGAGGCTGGTAGAGAATGTATCATTTCATTAGGCACCGTTGTACTCGACTACACAGAGACGAAGACTCAGAAGGAATGTGTTTACATGTATTGCACAGTGTTGTAGGCAGTTTTACCCATGTGAACATGCTGTACTCTTCAAGTAATGAAATCCAGATAACAATTTAGGGCTATTCCAGTTCTGGAAGCTGCACCGATAAAGGGAGAACCCCACAATACCCTTTGCCTACAAACCAGGAAGCGAGTGAGTGAATGAGTGAATATGATTTAATGTCACTTTCAGCAATAATTCACTCATATTATCATGTTTGGGTCCTATTTCTTTTCACACTCGGGAGTGGGCATGGGGATCGCCAGCCACGCTAGGCGGCGCTAGTGCTCCAACAGGTAAAGAAGACGTGGCGTCATAAAATGAACAATTATAACGTTGTTACATTATGACGTGGTCTTTGTGACGTCAAGAAAAACGACATGCGCATGCGTCATTTACCTCTTGGTACACGTAGCCACCTGGCGTAAGTACGAGCTGGCGAACCCCATTGAAAATGCACTTGAGGCACCAAATTATTCACACGTGTTCAACATATGTAATCAGACTATTCAAATTGCATTACCAGTGAGTATTGAGTTTCAGCCAATCAGAAGCACCCATGACTTTATTCGTCCAGAGCTTGCCAACTGAAATTTGATAGTCATACCGCTAAAGAAATTGACAATTAAATTGGTGTACGAGAAATGAAGATCAAGTCAACCGAAGAGAAAAATATTGTTCTTCGTGACACAGGTGACGTCAGCTGTCAAACTGCTTGGCTATCGACATCTATATCAGCTATCAACAAATAGATGTAAAACAACTCTGGGAAAAGGCAGTTACTTGTTGCACTTACTATTCATATACTGTTGCAAACACACCCAGACAAATTTGTTGAGATTTGATTTTGATTGGGTTCGTGCATATCTGCAAACCTATATTCTATTACACTTGTGCTCCTGATAACCATGCATATCTGGAATGTTTTAGCAGGGTTGTGTAAAATCTACACACGCCACGCTGACAAGTGCAAATATTATTATATCTATTTGCAGAATAAACGCTGAAGTAATAACTCATTAAATATTTCAATAGTCAATTATGAATGCTGTTCATCTCAAACCCTGACGGATACCTGATCTTGGTCAGAAAACTCCATCACAGCAATTTTTCCACATCTCATCAGCATCAAATATTTACATGTACAACGTTCGTTTTATCCAGCTGACCGCGAAAGCAGTCATTCGTTTTTGAGGCGAGCGATCGCTCGCGCGCACCATCGCTCGCCTAATTTCATTTCAAGGCGCGCGATTGATCGCGCACCTAGAGAAGTCCTGCTCCCCAAACCCCAATGCGTATTTTTTTGAAAATACAAGTCGATAATTCATCACGCATTCACGAAACGAAAATAGGAACTCTTCTGTGTTCGGCGGTACATTCCTTGACTATTTGGGGAAATACAAAATCGTAATTCTAGCAGCGAAGTCGGAGAGTCCGATTGTCTCTTTGATGTGATGTTTGAAGTAGATGTTGAATATATCGCCAACGACTATTCAAATATATTGTTTTCGAAAGCGCTAATATATATTCATGAATATATCAGTCTGTTCGATAAAACCTAGCGGCGAAATCATAGCTGAACCAGAAAGATTATTCCGTACTAAGATCCGAGTAAATTTTTGTTTTACCCGCCGGTGTTAGCAGGCGCCATGTTTTGATTTGCGTGCGTTGCGATGAACTTTTAATACACTGTTTGCAACAAACGTCACGATCGAAAGCTTTTTTTAGGTATTCATTTTGCACAAGTTTTGATTTGATCTTATTATCAGACTTGATATTCCAAAGCAAGTTGTCGTCCATAAAGAATTTATGAAGAAAATCGCTTCATATCCGAGGTTCCGTCTGGAAAATGCTGTATCAAATTAACATAATGATATCGCGGAGCTCTGTAAAGTTTTGCTGCTGTGGAATTTATTTGTCATAATAGCACAAAGCATGACTGGACAGACAGTGTAGACAAGGGGGCACATGTCTCTTGTATATAACTTCAGATAATTGGAATTGGGATCTCCATGAATTAAAAAAAAAAACATTAAATGAGGACAAAAATGTAAGGGAGAATTTGCAGATTTATTTGCTGGAAATGGCTCAGAATGCATTTCCAGCAATCTAGGACCTCTGAGCTTAAGGGGCCTAGGCGGCCCCTGGACCCCGGCCTGAAGTGCTAGGATAGTAATTTCAGGAGTGCGATCACTCGCCTCACTCATTTTAGGAGTGTGATTTATAGCACTCCTCTGATTTACAGAAACGAAAGACTGCAAAAGGTATTTACTGTAAGCTTCTCATTATCTCCGGCCACATCTTTCATGCCCACCATTACCGGTTTCACCATTCCAATTGAGCACTAACTCGGCAAGCACAGTGAGCAAGGTCATAGACCCGGGAAGGTCGCTTTAACGGAGCCAGTTAGTGGAGGCAACCGAATCGGAGCCATAATTACCCAGTCAAACCATTATCAAAGAGCAATTAATTTACCTGTAACAGGTGTGCAAGCCCAACCCGCAAGCCCGGGCAATGAACAATTTAATACTGGATCAGGTAGTCAATGATAAATGGTGATGAATTGCAGTGGTATCCTTCACAAACCAGTTTAGCCATTTTTAAAAAATATGCACCAATTACTAATTACTAGTACTATCATACTTGGTGATATATGCAGCATCAGATGGGATGTTATGACATGTCCTGTGATGTCACATGCCCCAATACCCGTGTCTCGCTTCAGGGGGTTAGCCAGGATTTGAAAACTGCGTGTCCAAATATCACACTTTGCCAAATTTGTACAGTCTACATTCCTGTTTCTCCTATCTCTCCCATGTTCAATTTTCAAATTTTTACCTGTCCAAATTTGAAGTTGCCCATCCAGTGGACAGGTGAACAGTTGACTCTGGTTAACACTTACATAGACATTGGTATACCGGTATGGATACCCAAATTCTCAAATGAAAGGAAAATATTTTTTTCTCAAAACAAAACATGCTGATTCTTCACTGTGTAGAAGTGTTACAAAATACTTTGGTTGATATCTTTTCAACTTAGAACTAACCGCAATCGTAACTTCTGGGTCTGACACACATTTTCGAACATGTGTTGCTGGCCATGCTATGGTGGTTTTCTCCCATCTACATGTACCTACAGCAATAAATACGAAGCTGCGCATCTGAAAACCCCTCGGCTCTGGGCGCCAGCCATTCATAATGTATTCAATTTGAAGCAAGACTTCAGGAACACCAAGCAGTCAAGTGACAAATATACAGATTATGAAAAAATTTGCCATTAGAAATGGCCTCTAAGGTTTATGTCCAATCAGAGAAGTCGGTATTCATTACATAAGTCTGTTGATGCATCGATGATGTATACCAAATTTTGTCATAGAGCATTTGAAAATTATCAGAGATAGAGATCATTAATGATTTCGCATAAATTAAAGATGGCCGCCCATCCTTCCCACCACTCAGAGAAACTGATGTGGTTATTCATTGCAAGTGTCTTGATACATGGATGCTGTCAGGGCAGTTTCTAGAAATGAAAGTCAGGTTCTGATCCCAAACTCCAGAGCTGGGGGTTCGGGGGGCGCTCTTAGCCCCCCGACGGGGTCTTGGGCAGCGCCCCAACCCGAGAAGCCATTTCAGGAGTTTTAAGGCAAAATGAAGCATTTTTAGAGTGTAAAAACTGACAGAACTAAGGGTGTTGGAAAATATCTTTTACTTATTATTTTGAACTTTTTGTGTTACAGTGTGACTCAAGAGAATAAAATAAAATATGGAAAAAAAATGAGTGAGTTCTGTTATCATTTCATGATCACATTTGGAGAGAATGGAGAGAATCTGTTTGTGACTAGACCGTCGGCGTTTGCGGTTCATCTTGTACAACTATTTCGTTCCGTTGTTGTTGTTGTTGTTCATCAACCTTTGGCTTTGGTGAAAAATAGGAGGCAATAGATCTTGCGGAATTCACGGCCGTTTTCACAGCTGCATTGTCACTGCATAGCCTGTCCTTCGACGTATATGTTTTCGCCGTCTTATTATGGGATTTACAAGTTGTTGAGGGTCGCCCTCCAGCACGTTTCATCTTTTCAGTCGTAAAATTTCACCTGTCAAACTTTTTTTCCACATGTTGTGAGGGACTACGGCAGACTGTGAAGTCGCCTGGGAAATGTAACACTTACACGCGGGATAGCAGTGCGCTAAGGCATAAAATACCCGGGGCAGTTGAATCGGGATCACATCGGATGTTTTCTTAGTCCATCATAAAATATCCGCCGAAGATTACAAATTTATGTGCTCTTTTATAGAATCGAACTAGATAGGTTTGCCAAACTTTCAATCATTTTTATATTTTCAACGTTGAGTTTGGGCGCCTTGGGAGTTTGGGCGCCCAAACGTTTTACGGAACTAAATTGGCGCTACATACGGCCCTGGCTGTATACCAAGTTTCATATAGAACACTGAAATGGTATCAAAGATATACATCAAAGATTTTGCATAAATTAAAGATGGCCACCAAGGTTTCCGCCCAATCAGAAACACCAGAACTGCCATTTATCGTAAGTCTATTGATGCATCGATGATATATGCCAAATTTTACATCGAGCACTCGAACGGTATCAGAGATAGAGATCATTAATGATTTCGCATAAATTAAAGATGGCCGCCCATCCTTCCTGCCACTCAGAGGAACTGATGTGGTTATATATATATATATATAGCTTTATTTACTGAGGGTGACTCTGTCAGTTACAAAACTGTTCTTCCCGGAGGCCCTCGAGAAAAGATATTAATACATAACCAATAATACAATATTCTATATACATGATATAGAGAGATGAGAAGGCAGAGATTAAAGTTGTACAATAAGATGAAAAGACGGTATGAGTAAAGACAGGTTTTTTTTTTTTTTTTTTTTTTTTTTTTTTTTTTTTTTTTTTTATGCACATGTAGTTTGTTTTATAGTTTTCATGAGTCTGGACTTGAAAGCACTGAGAGAAGGGGCTTCCCTAATATTACTATCAAGGGAGTTCCATATCAGTGCACCTGAATAGCTGAGACTTTGCTTTAGGTAGTTTGTTCTGGGTCTGGGAAGATAGAGCTTATTGTTCTCAGCTGATCTAAGATTTTGGGTGGTAATTTCATTGATATACTTGAAGAGAGAATTTAGGTAAGGGGGACAAAGATCATGGGTGATTTTGAACATGAAAACAGCTTTTTGGTAGGTTATTCTCTCATGTACACTAACCCAATTAAGTTCCTTGAAGAGTGTTTCTGTTGGAGTCAGGTAGTGAGATTTCAGAATTATTCTGGCTGCTCTTTTTTGAAGCTTGAAAACTCTATCCAACTGTGTTGTCGTTGCATTCCCCCATATTGTCAGGCAGTAGTCTATGTGTGGAAGAATGTATGCATTGTAATAAGTGACCGATGCTTCTTTCCTGAGAAGGTGTCTGTGTCTGTAGAGGATACCAATTTTTGATGAGATCTTGTGGCAGACAGAATCAACATGATCATTCCAGCTAAGAGTTTGGTCAACAGTCAGGCCTAAAATCTTGTCTGTTTTAACATTTTGTAAATCTTTTCCATTGACAGTGATGTGTAATGTATGATCATGCTTTTTTGAGTTGTGTTTAGTTATACATTGCAGGTCTCTTGATACATCGATGCTGTATACCAAGTTTCGTATAGAACACTTGAATGGTATCAAAGATATATATCATTAAAGATTTTGCATAAATTAAAGATGGCCGCCAAGGTTTCCACCGAATCAGGGAAACTGGTTTGGTCATTCCTTTGAAGTTTCTTGATGCATCGATGATCTATACCAAGTTCACACACGGAACAGTGAAATGGTACCTAAGATACACAACATTAATGATTTCGCATAAATTAAATATGGCCGCCAAAGTTTCCAACCAATCAGGTCCAGATTCAATAGGGTTCTGGGTCATGAGCATATGGCTGTGCAGTGCAAGTATGGTGTGCCTAGGGTAAGTCGTTCTAAAGATATCTTGGTAACGAGAAAGCTGTGATGGTTTCGCATAAATTAAAGATGGCCGCCAAAGTTTGCCTAGGGTAAGTCGTTCTGAAGATATCTTGGTAACGAGAAAGGTGTGACGGACGGACGGACAGACGTACATGACAACGACAATACCCTTCGGCCAAATTTTGGCCGAGGGGTAAAAACCTGGGAACAACCGATATGCATGGGGAATGCTCTATATTGGTAGCAACAACGACGACATGTTTGACAGAACAGGATTACAGGAGGACAGAAAAATATGCACGGGTCCTGGAGCTGATCAAAGCACTAAAATTGTATTTTCGCCGACCCAACAAACTTCATAGATGGGATTCCGACTTGTATTATCGCCGACAGAGTTTACAGGAATTGTTTCACACAGTTTTCTGCCCGACGCATACACAATGACTTATAATTCCACATTTTTTTGTCAAACAATTTTGCTTACGCAATCAACGACCGTTATTTCCAACTCTGATGTAAGTCAATGACATTGAAGATTCTCCGGTTTTTGTGCAGCAGCAACATCAATAACATCAAATTCAAGTGCAACAACAACAACGTCAAATATGACAGATGTCCCCTGGATATGTCCCGGACAATCTGAAGATGTCTTGAACACTTCTAATACCATGCAATAGAAGTTAAATAAAACTGTATCAAATTAAATATTCATTATGGATGAACTGATCTACACAGGTTAGACAACACTTACAGATGATTTTTGTGTACTGTACATACATACACTGCCTTCAAGAGCAAGTGTGGGCTTGTGCACCACATGTACTTGACTTAAAAAAAATTATATCATTAATAATTACATGTTTGTCTTTCAGTGCGATCAATGACGAGCGTTACCTAAATAATTCATGTTTTCCCCAATCTGGCGCCTTGCCCATCCTCAGGCTAAAGTCCTAGCCTTAAGACTCTCGTTAATTATAAATATATTAATTTCTCTTGACATCGTTGTCATATAGAAAAAAAAAGATGTCAGTGATATTTGGAAAGCATAAATATGTGTATGTGATACTCACAATTAAGGAATTGATTGGTGAAAGTCAAGAAGCAGTTCCTGAATCAATTAGTCATATTGACAAGATAATCTCTCGTACCATGTTATGCCAATTTTCATGGCAAAACAAAATCTGAGCATGTGAATATGATTTTATGTTGCTTTCAACAATATTTCAGTCATATCATGAAGTTTGGGACCTATTTCTTTTCACACAAGTGCAAGAATGCTTGACTGATAATCAGTTTCACTATCTGAATCCGTCTAAATCGGTCTACATGAATGCATGTACAAGAATTACTGGTACAGGTGTTTCTTGCACCGAGGGTGATCAAACCGATGTAAAATTGGTTCAATATTAATATGGAGGAACCAGACGGCCCAGGAAGATACGAATAAAAGATTGCTCATCGGCAAAGATATTTTCTGATAAACATAAACACACAACAACAATATTGTAATATGTGTGTGCCTAATACATTTGCGAAGTCTACTCAGTCTATTCAGGAACTCAGTAGTGTCACCAGTCAGGCAGAGGACCAAAAAATCAAATCAAAAATCTGAATTTTGGGGTAGAATAATTGTTCATTTTGTAGTTAAATTATCAGAGAAATTACCATACGCAGTAAATCCTCTATTAATTCAATCACACAAAGTGAAAATCTCTACCACAACCTCAGGGGGTGGTCAAATTTTCCAGAACAGGAAGTTGAAAAAATAGTCCAAAATCATGCAGACTACATATAATTTCTTGGTTATTTCAATGATTTTGGTGGGTAATCATATTCATCAGAATGATCGATTTCATTTTGTCCACGGAATTGAGGGCTGAATTTCAATAGGGTGACTAAATTATCAGAGGAAATACCATATATGGTTTATAAGAAGCTGATAATGCAGGAGTTAGCTGGTCTATCCTGGGAGTACATGTAAATGGAGGCTTTGCTCACTGCCCTCGCTCTGTCTCTGTCTCTGGTCAATCATTAATCTTCAGTCACATAATCCAGTATTGGCAACATTCCATTCCACCCGCATACCATTACGCTGTATACTCCCCGGCATACATGGACCCATAGCTAAGGCCAAAAAAAAAAATATGTCTGTTTCCGATTACGGGCCAGAAAAAAATAGAGTAGGTAGGGCCAAAAAAAATTTTATTTTGGAAATAAATTTTATTTTGATGTCCAGTACTCCTGTCCCATATACAATGGTCTACAAATATATTCTTGATTGTATAACATTCCCACCCACTTTAACATATTCTCCCAGGACACATCCCCCCATATTTTCAGATATTCAAAAGATCTTATCCCCCAAAAGATAAAGGGGGGGGGGGGGGGAGATACCCTCAAAATATATTGTTGGTATTTTTATCTCTACTGGATCCAGCAAATCTTGATATTTCAATAAGTTCTGCTGAAACCAGTTATTGTACTGATATTATGGAAATGAGAATTGCCAATAATGTGTTTGACTGCTGTTTACCACCAAAACGAGTATCGTTTTAATTTATTAACTTGATATGCAAAACAATATATTTCAAGGATTTCCGCCCAGAAATGATGAAATTTTTTGTGAAAAATACAAAATTCCATGTGGAATTTCAGTGCCTTCCATAGGGAGAGTGTACTTATTTTCTGGAAAAGCCGGAAGAAAAAATTGACATATACAACATAAAATGAAATGGGAAATTAATTTGAACATCATGGAGGTTTGTACCAGCGACTAGCTAATTCGAACAATTTGAGAAACGAGACGCGATTCCTGACTGTACAACAGTACAATGATTTGAACAAGCCATTTCTCGAAAACAGAAGAATTATTACTTGCTTGAATCTTGGGGGTTTATTTCAATGCATTCATAATAAAACAAGTCGGGAAATTTTGGATTTTTTAGCGGAGAAATGGTACCGGTCGGTTAGACTTTGACGGCGACTAGCTTTGACTGTGTCGTCGCCGATTTCGCTGAAAACGAACACCACTTGCAAGCTGCCGTGTCCGCTAAACACTGCTTTAACAAACGTCATTTCAAGCCATCAAATCAGTAGATTTCTTTCGAAGTTGATGGAGAATATGTTTAAAATTGTCCTGGTAAACATGATCAAGTCGACTGAAGCGTAATCGGGTTGCTGATTTCTCGAATCCCGACCTAGAAGTAGGTGCTTTATTTCCTGAAAAGATCGTCAACCTGCCGCCATGCCATGCGGTCAGCTCCAGTCACACTTTACGGTATGCTGACTGTGGGCGCGCCGCTTTACGGTTGTTGTTGTTGTTGTTGTTGTTGTCGTAAAACGCGGCCTTGGTAGATTTCGTTGGAATTTGCTGATAAAATTTTTAGAGTCGCACGATTTATCTAGACTCGGTCGGGTAACCGGAAACAGACATATTTTTTTTCTTGGCCTAAGTGTACTCTCACTGCAGCAATCAATCATATTCCTGTCCATAAACAAGTATGGTTCAAGGGAGAGAACTCTGATCACAGTTAGAAACCTGTTCGCATAAATTGTCTTGTGAACGCAACACACCTGGCCATTTGTTTTAGCAAGCTCACAGTGATTGCCACGTATCTATAGACATTTTTCTTTGTTTCACTTAAAGCTAATCAATGACCTTACAAACCTGTTTGATTGATTTCAAAAAAAAAAATTATATCATTTTACAAAAGGAAAAAAAGTTACCTGTAGATATACTTCCAAATAAACTTGAAATCTATTGTGGTGAATTTACAATACATGTATTGTCACAGTCTAATGTAAATAATTGTATATATAATCCAAAACCATATATTCTATCAATAATGGATGGAAGATATCATCAAAAATGGATACCTTAATTATCTCAACTGTCTTTTTCAATATGTAAATGATGTAACAAACCAAAACCTCAGATGAGCCGAAAACAACAAACTGTACCTTCCTCGACCAAGAACAAATTATCTAAAACAGAGCTTAAGTTATTCAGGAGTCAAGTTGTGGAATTCTCTTGACAAACATCTCAAGGATGCCCCATCCCTCAATGCTTTCAAGTCAAGACTTATGAACATAATCAGGGGGCAAAATACAGATGTTTAGTGTCATTACTAGAATGTCATTGCCGTATAATTTACCCATTGTTAACTCTATACATACACCTGTATATATTCTATTCTGTTATGTATTTTATATTACATTGCATGTGATTTGTTCATTATTATCTCTGGAGGTCCTCTGGGAAGAACAGTTTTTGTAACTGACAAACAGATAAATTTATATATAATTGCATGCAAACTTATTGATCGACAATGTTCACAGACATAAGGGAGGGTGTCATAATTCCGAACGCCGAACTCGTTCGCACCGATACGCTAATCCGTTCAAGCGGTAACGACTAAATCAAGAACATGCGTTCATGTGTACACGAGGAAGCGTTTCGTCCGTAATGCCCGTTCGTTACTGTGTGAACACCCGTTCAAGAAATTTTATGAGTTAACGACTGTTCCAAATGCAAGAATTAGTTCCCGAAGGCGTTCCCGATTGATTAATCTTCTATGTACACATAATTCAAGTATTCATTGAGAGGCTCGAGTTGACCTTCGTTTTGTAATTTGTTTATTTAAACGTATTACCACGTTCATAGGAAACAGCAAAAGACTGCGACGGATGTCGAATAAAATCCAAACGTAACAAATATAACGGGCGAATTTGTTTTTCCATAAATGAATCTGAAAATTTGCCCCAAAATATGGTTGCGGTCTCGGAATGATACAATTTTTCTCCCGGCAAAACTCGCAGGTGACGGTTAAATTATGTACGGTAATTTCCCTATTAATTCACCTTCCAAATTTAATTCGAAAACGGCCGATTTTTCCGCTGTCGTGATTTTGTCCATCCTAATAAAACGAACACGGGAGCATTTTCAATATCCGTGAAACAATAAATTCGAACACTCCCGTTTTTGCCACGGAGTTCGTGCCGATGAAAGTAAAGTGAATATGTTACTAGAATCTCGTATAGTATATCGGCGTATGCTATTATTTGTAAGCGCAGAGAAACAACAGGGAATGGTACAATATAATCAGACTGAATTACTATTACTTACAGTCTATAAGGAAAAAAATTGATTCAATTAACTCCGCAGTCCTGTAATTTTATCCTAACTTGATCGCGTTTCGCCGCAGTCGGGAAAAATATATATACGGTAGTCCCTCGCACGTGGTCGAGTGTCTGCACACGGCCAGCTATTGAATCATTCTTCAGTTTCCAGCGTTCGTATATCAAATATCTTTCTTTAAACCAGCATTCCTTTATTTGAAAAACACACATTATTTTAAGTAACAAATTTGAGAGATCTTCAACGTTAATATATTTGTTCGTCGTATATGCTAAACCCCTCGCTGTCCCCCATTTACCTGCCCGACCTGCCCTGTATTATTCGTATGGGAGGCACTTGGGCCGTGTTCAAAGGAGGCACTGGAAGGGAGCAGAGTTCAAACTTTGTCGGATGACGTTCCCGCGGAGATATCAAGTTGTAACGTGTGTGCTGGTGAATTGCATCAGATTTCTTCACAGCAACTGATTTCTTCGTTTGGGGAAAGCAAGATGCGATTTAACCTTTCGGTATGCTGTATGCTATTCGTTATATTTTCAGGTGAAGTGGACAATCAAACGACCATTATTTGACGTCAAAAATGAGCCATCACGAAAAGCCTTTTGGAAGGATGTACATTTAACGTTGATATTACTTTAGTATTTTGATCAATAAAAAATTCTAAAATAAAAAATCTGGATTACAATTCTCGAGCATCTCTTGTTTGTGCATGACAACGTATCGACAAGCCTGGAAGATCACAAACAATGGTGAAAGGGTTTCCTTTTTTCTTTCATAACATCAATTCCCCCCTCCCTCCCCCTAACAGTCCATACGTCCGTGTTTTTATCCACACGACAAGGTGAGGTATTTACGCAGACCCCATGTGGTAAGTATATTTGACCGCAAACAAACCTACAGAATTACGGTGATCGATCTGACTCGTCCTGCATTCTTCATCAGGTTCTCTGATTTTTCTCCCTTCTAATAATACTCAACATACAATACAATATCTAATAGCATGTTCGTGAAAGAGGCCGTATTTTTATTATTATCATTATTAAGGTTCATTGTATAGGAAACAAACTTGAAACGATGTGTTCACCTCGCACGACATAATAGTATACCTCTCAGTGCCCCTCAATTTCCTACTGAAACACCAAGCCTCCACATGAATGGCATTTGCTGCAGGTCTCCTTTGATATTTAAATTGTCAATGGCTGCATTGTTTGGAGTACCGGGATAGTTTGCTAATGAAGTGTTAGTTTATTTTTAGCCTGTCCAGCTATTTCCCCATTCAGCACAGCTTGTCCTCCAGAGAAAACCACATAAAATGGAAGAATCCAAAGTCAGGATAGGGGTGAAGTTTCCAGTGGAGAGAATCTGAACAGCATGAAATATATAGTGAAATAGGAGAGTCCACGTGCAGCATGCAAGTTTCACCCAGACTGGAAATGACACTTATTCATATGCAAATGAGATCGTGTGTAATAACATTTAATTGACTGCCTGGGGAATACCTTGTCCCTTCGGAGCCCAAATTCAGCTCTGGGTGAGGATGCGCGATTCACCAGCAAGAGGCAATAAAGGGGTTTCAAATTAACGCTGCAGTATTTGTGTGTTAATGTGTGGCCCTTGTTCGTCCTGTAAATTTCACAATACCTCATTCAAACTTGTTATATCTTGGCTTTGATTGCATCTATCCGACAACAATCATCTCTGCATGTGCTCTGTTTTGTTCAAATATAGTTATCATAAAGACTTACCCTGTCCGGTTTTGTTAAATATTTTATTGTGAATGAAAATATTTCTTACGAATACCCACGAACTTACCAAAATTCCAGCAATCAAAAATTCTTTGGAATTACACTGCGCATTTTTACACGTCCTCTGACAATGTGTCCATCGCAAATTAACATATCTCTCGAATCTTAGGATGATGGGTGTCCCGTTCTCACTCAGTTTCCATCGTGAAAGTTGTAGGGTTATTTTGTTCTCACTCATTTTCCATCATGGGAGTTATTTGTTTGTATCCATTTTAATTTCACCCAATTACATTATGGGACCTGATGTTTATAAAACCACTTCTGATAGGACATGTAGAAAGTCACGTAGACACCCTTCCTTCTTCCGACGGAGAAAACAGGAGCGCATGCATGGTAAATGAAAAAAATAAATTTGGGAGTTCGTTCATTTGTGATAAAATTGAACTATAATATGTATGAAGCCTATACATTCTTTTTTTTTGTCCAGTCTGTCTGTTTTTCAGATATGGCATGCATGAGATGAAGAAACGGCATCTGAAGCAAGCGATATTTTGCGCCCATCTCCGGTATTTAACTATCATTATTGCATTTTGATCTTTTCGCCATACCAGTATACTTTTAATTGCTCATTACATGCATGTGCATTAAATTTAACTTTTTGTTTTCGATCTTTTTATTGTTTTTTTTCTCCAACTCTGATGCAATCACAATATGCATTAACGGAGTACATTATTTCTTGTTCAGTCTGACTGTTTTTCAGATCTGTCGTGAATGAGATGAAGAAACAGCATCTGAAGTCCGTGATATTTTGCGCCCATCTCTGGTATTTATCCATCAATTTATTGCATTCTGATATTTTCCCTATATACCAATATACTTTTAATTGTTTATTACATACATGTACTTAAATTGAACTTTTCAACCTTTTCATTCTTTTTCCCTCAACTCGGATGGAACCACAGTATATCCATTAGGACTTGTAGGTCTCCTGCGATTTAAAAAAAAAGAAAGAATTTGTGTACAGGTCACTTTTCCCGATCAAGTTTAGCCTTTCATGGGTCACCAATGCTTCAAATATTCGTTAATAGTCACAATCAGAAGCAAATTACCAAGGAGGCGTTTTGGCAGACAACTGCAAGAAAATGTGGCGAAGGCAGAATTCACATTAACGAATCCACGATATCCTCTATGGAGCCGACAGCCTGGACGTCAATGGAGCGGCGACTCCGTCATTCAACAAAGCTTTAGCGCCGTCAGCCTGTTCCCTTCCTCTATCTACTGCATTTTGTCCGTAATCATCAATGGCATTAATTAAATGTGAGCTAACTGTTCTTCTTGTATTCTCTTCAGCCACACGCCTCTCAATTGTTTTCTCTTTATTTCTAACAGGTACAATGATGTCAGGGTGGAGTGACAATGAAATATCTGTCCAACATTTCGGCCATGGTATTGATGCGATCACATGCATTTCTGGACTTCATGTATCATCAGATGATCTTTGAATATGTTCTCTTAACTGAGAAGGTCCATAATTCCTTTCATTGAGAATTAGTTACCCTGATACAATCTTCGTGGCTTAGCTGGTATATTTTATAGGGGACTGTACGGGTACGATATGCAGCATATATGATGAATACGGTTCGCAACGTGCATGGGTACAATATATTCAATATTTATATGCAAGCGTCTAGTCCGTCATTCAATATTCAGCCATAGTAAACCATTGAAGTATTTCCGCGTCCATGATCCAAATTCATATAATTTCATTAGCATCAAATTAAAGGGATAAATAATAGTATACATAAAACTAGCCGTCAACAGTTCTCAATGATGCCGACAAGACATCATCTCAATGATGCCGACAAGACATCATGATGTTCTAAAAATATCAAATCCGTATGGCTTTAAATTCTCAATTCATATGATTTTCATATGGATTCCCTTTCAATATCGGTAAATCTCTCAGTTGATTATAGGGACACAGATATTGTTCAAATGTTGAGTATTTCATCCTAAGGGATTAATAAGCCAAATGTGGGCGCTTTTAGGCAGATGAGCCTGCTTATGCACGAGAACTGCATGGTTTATGGGCGAATTTTTGTTACCTGCGCGAAATCTGAATTCATTGGAAATTGAACAATTCATTGTTATGGGAAGGTAGGCCTAGGTCATTTCACTGCACAAATTAAGAGTCGATCAGTTGTCACCCTTGAAGAACTCCAACGTACGCATTTGAAATATCGGAATAATGTTCACCAAAATCCAGACATAGTGACAAGATTGTCCGTCTATTGCTCTCTCTATTGGACACGTGCTTTAGTTTCTTGTTTTACAGAATTTGCAGTATCAGCAAGTCAGATATTTCTATCGTCACACACTTGATTCAATGAAATGATTTCTCAATGGAATTGGTCGTGAAATAAAACCTGGTGGCCGAATAGCTTAGACTGGAGAAATCCAGCCTGATAAGATGTTATTTATTGCGGTAAGGCTCTGTAGACGGCACACAGAGCCGCATACTTCCTGTTTCTCTCTAAAATAATTAGATTGAAATTCAATCTATCAGACTGAAATTAGTGACCAATCTTTTATCGAATTGAAAATATTCAATCTAATAGATTGAAAACTATAAAATGAATCTGTTATAGACAGACAATTTAATCTACTAGATTAAAATTTTCAATCTAATAGATGGAATATTCAATCGAATAGATTGGTCACTAATTCCAATCGGATATAATTTTCAACCTAATTAGTTTAGAGAGTTGGAAATATAAATCCCGAAGTTGGTTACTCCGCTTCAACTCAGTTTACATTCAGATGTGGCTTTTTATAAACGTCAAATTTATGTGGAAGACAGAAGTTAACAACACGAAAGGAAAAAGGGCTACGAGACATATTTGGGATGAAGATCAGAATGTTTTTTGCTAAATTAGTTTTAACCCCAAAACTTCAGATGAGTTATAGCTCATATATTGTTAGAAATATAGCAGTGAAAGAGACCAGTCTTGGTTTTTGTAGGCAACAAGGTACGTCGTGTATTATCATGTAAATCGGACCCAAAATTTTTCTATAAATACAAATCAGTGCAGAAATATACATGCCTTTAACATTGAAGATATGATGTCGAGATGTCGGGTCCGGAGTACGATTTGTTAAACTATAACTTTTTTTTTCTTTTTTTTTTTTGATAGGCATTTAGAAGTTGGCGTATATAACAAACAATTCTAACTTCTTTATTGCTGTGGAGCTGACGTTCGTTCGAGATACTTCCAACTTTTTCAAAGCTATAATGTACTATAACTCTTTCAGAACTATGAAATAACTGTTTTATCTCCTCCTACATCTTAGTAATATTACTGATGCTCGAGTAACAACAGAATGAAGTGAAAAAATAAATATTTGTATGGCGGACAATCAAGATCCATGACACGACGTTATACACTCTCGTGGAATCAGACTATATATTTCCTTCAGTCACGACGTACCGTGAACGCTTGCAGACAATACCAACTCGTAATATGAGAATTGTCTTATTGGTGACTCTTGACGTCAAATTTATCTCTGTATCTCTCTCCCCCCTTCTCTCTCATAATATACTACAATAGTCTAGTCCGGCATTCAATGTTCAGCCGTCGTCCATGAAAGAATTTCCGAGTTCATAATCCAAAAATCTACTTCAAATAACAGCATTAGCACCATATTCAAATAACTTTTTGAACTCGTTCAGGAAACTTGTGATATGTCCGATATCTGGAATGAGGTTCTATATCCAATGACCAGCTGCTTTTGTTTTCCCCTTAGTACAACTGGATGAGCATAATGATTGACGATTGACCCATCACTGACGATATATTTTATGGGTGAAAGAGCAGACGCATATTTTATTGTTTTAAAATTATATTTCTCATTTGACTGTCGAGTTTTTGGGGTCAGGGTCGTGGGGTTTGAGTACTGGCCGACGGGTGATATGATGGAGCCAAGGCTCCGTGGGCTGACGGAGGCCAATCTCCATAGATTTACGAACTCACGTCTCCGTGGACTGATGTAATTAAGATTGTTGTTGATTTACTCTCAATATCCATTGCCGTCTTCGTATGGTACCGTGCCCGGTATGACAGAAAGAATCCAGTCTCGTCACCTGTTCCTGCTTGACCACCCACGATGATTTATTTATTACCTACCTTAATTCGTTGGCAGTAGTTGGACGAATGCATGCAGTTAGTAAAAACATTCAGAAAAAAACGTGTGAAAAGATTAGTGAACACAGAGCTTTCGCTGTGCCATGCACTAACATAATTTCGGAAATACTGAAACTGTAAATTGTAGTTTTACATGCCGAGAGAACGTAAATTTCAAAGATTTCAACTAACAAAGATTCCAACAACAGAAGACAATTCGAGTAACAAATAGGACAAAGACAACATTAAAAAAAGTTTTTTTCGGGAGTATCTGAAATATAAAATTAACATGAAATTAATTCAACACTATTCCTAAATATTTACATTTAATACTAAAAATTTATCTGATGTGATAACAAACGAGAAGGATGTAAGATAATTTTATCGATAGCACAGAAAAATATGGAAGGTTAATATAAATTTTGATAACAATATTAAATAATTTTTTTTTCCTCATATCTCCCAAACTTATCAACCTTTTTACAATCGCCTTCATAACAGATCATGTTGTGGAACACAAATAGAATACAGATCTAGAGTGAATGGAAGAAATTCTTGCATGAAGCCTTCACGTTTTGCACGAGAACACCGGAATGTGAAATTGAAGACCGAAGATTTCCCTGCTGTTCTTGTTGCTTTGACATCACACGGACCTCGGAGGAAGCATTTGTTCGTGAAGACGTCGTGAAAGATTTCATTCGAATTTAGAGCTTATAAAATTGTTTTTACATTCATACGGCTAAAATTATATATAATAAAAAATATGAAAACAAAAACTCATCTTCCATATTGAGTTTTGACACCTCTTCCACAAAGAAATCTCGGAAATATCGACCCTTGTGTGCGATACCGGTACGCCGATACTGCGATACCGTACTCGATTTCAAAGCGGCTCGTTCCCAGTCGCAAATTATTTTCAGATCGCGTCAAGCATATAAATTTTAAACCATGGACGTTAATAAATAAAGAAAACAA
Organism: Hanleya hanleyi; assembly: GCA_036873755.1. Classification (NCBI taxonomy): domain Eukaryota; kingdom Metazoa; phylum Mollusca; class Polyplacophora; order Lepidopleurida; family Hanleyidae; genus Hanleya; species Hanleya hanleyi. Next base: position 15,759 of record JAVTVY010012108.1, on the reverse strand, counting down.
ACAACGTAACAACCTTTCAAGGTTTTAATAACACCAAACAGCAACATTTTACGACAATTTATTGACTACTGGCTACAATTTTACAAGTGTACAAATAATCTACGTATTTTACTGCAAAGGAATATACAGCCGCGAGCTATTATCGCAAGTATAATGATACGACCCGGAAAGTTTACATTTGCTGATAAGGGCAGGTCGCCGGCAGGGCATTATTGATTCGGGAACGCTGCAGACTGAACTGACTCTATCGCTCACGACAGGGGATAACCGTTCTGTACGTTACGCCGTTACGTACCGAACTGACGACCGTACTGGAAGGTACACCGTACCGTTCGGACTGAGAGAGAGCAGGAACACTGATCCGTTCCGACGGACACGCGAATTGCTGAACGTACCGTTCGGAATTATGACACCCTCCCTAAGCTATCAATAAATAATAATTTTTTTTTTTTAAATCATGACATCATCATAGCCATCTGAAAATCTAATCATTTCATCTGTCAACATTCAGGAAGCTCTCACCAAAGTTTGGTCAGACCCGACTTCATAGATCTGCAGATATTCAGCGGACAAGAACATGTTGATGGGCATATATAACAGTGCAAAAGCTACGCCATCAATAAATAATAAAAAAAATAATTAAAAATCATGACATCATCATAGCCATCTGAAAATCTAATCATTTCATCTGTCAACATTCAGGAAGCTCTCACCAAAGTTTGGTCAGGCCCGACTTCATAGATCTGAAGATATTTAGCGGACAAGAAAATGTTGACGGACGGACGCTAGGACGGACGGACGCCAGGACGGACGGACGTACGTACATGGCAACGACAAGACCCCACAGCCCTATGGGCTGAGGGGTAACAAACTGACTAGGACTGGCACATGGCAATTTTTACATTATCATCATCATCACTTCAATCATTCAATCCATTCACTTGCCTTCAGTAAAAGAAATCTGGAATGTCTGAATCAGTTTCAATTTCCAAACACTCGCGATGTCCATCGCTGTTTACGTGTCTAACCAAGTTTGGCTTCAGCAGTTAACTAACGAAACAGGTAAAGTTTCGTTTTTGCCGTAACTGACGTCGGGTCTACTATTTTGCCTCTATACACAGTGTTTGGTTGATCGCAGTGTTTCCGCACACTTTGCAAAAGGCCCGTACCACCTTATCGCCCGCATCGTTAAAATGGAATGCAAAGTTATCCCTCGGGCTACTTTCCCACTGACACAGGGCCGTTTTTCTAATTTGTTTCCGCGTTTTTAGGCCCTAGCCATTTCATCATTTCGTTTTCAATTGCCAAAGGGAAGTTGGCCCGTGACACTTGTTTTAACAACAGCGATTGGCGGGCTGCCGTGAATGAGCCAATGAAAACGCTCGACAGATCAGCGAACATATAGACCAGGACTGGCACATGGCAATAAATAGATGATATAGAGCCCAGTTTTCGACAGCATGTGTGTTGACGATCGGCGAACGGGGCTCAATCGTAAGTTTTCAACCGATGACTATTAATTTTCCGTTCAATTCTTCGCGAATCCGTTTCGATTCGCCCGAATGACCTGTCAGATAAATCTTCACGCCAATGGATTCGCGTCAAAATTTGACATAGCAAAATTTTGAAGGGGGTCATAAAGTTGAAGGCGCGCGTTCAAAACGCATCTCAGTGCCTCTTCAGGCGCGTTATGGTGCGCGTGCGCGATCGCGTGACTCAAATCACAAGGCCTGCTGCTTCAAAGAAATATTTTGTTCTCGAGTGAAGAGCATCACACCTTTAAGACAGTCACTGAGTGTTAAATTTTCCACTGCTATAGTCAATGGCATGTATTATCCAAACCTCTTTTGCTGCGCCTCGAGTGCTTCCAGACATCAGATGGCCAATTAAATCTGCCATCCACTACATAATGCAGAACAATTAGTGTTGAAGTGTGAAACAAGCATACATGCTCTGAAATGCACATCAATAGTAACGAGATATTCCCTGCCGGCGTCTCGGAGAAGTGCTACGCTCAATAAGTCAATGGAAGCTAAAGCTTCTACATGCAATCGGCATGGCAGCATCTTGAATGCTCATAAAAATAAACATGTTTTAAATAATGAATTATTTACAGTCTGGGTCTTAGAGAGCTGTACTTAAGATTTCCATTCCAACACTGGTTCCAGGTTTTGTTTTCTTAGCTCATACTCACATCCTAGATGGTACATCAGCAGGAAAATCATCAGTTGTTCAATGTCCAAAAGGCAAATCGACAAAGAATTATCAATTGACGAGATTCAATATTGGCTTACTCAGCCATAGGCAAACACATTTAGTAGGACATGCATTACATTATGTTCAATATGCTTTACAGCATGGTTAAATATTTGGAATTACATGACATATCGGAAAGTTGGCAACATCCATATGCAAATACAAAACTAAGAGCTTACATCGAGTGACCTGCATTGCAAACATTGATAAGCCATAATATAGATTGACTATTAGCCCATTAATGTGATACCCACCTTTATAATAATGTACTAGTTGTTGCCCAAATAGGCGAAATTAAGCTGTAGCAGCATATTCATTAGTAATATATTATGACTTCATTGAATTTGTTTATGGTAATGAGGAAGTCTCACGTCAAGGTCAAATCAACCTCCGTGATGTACAAGGCACATATTCTTTTCCAGAATCGTCTCCTTTCTTTTTGCCTTGAGACAATCTCCTCCTATGGTTTTCGGATATTATCTGGAAACAAAGAGGTCTATGCGTAACCTTTCTTCAAGATCTTGCAGCTTCTCAGTGCCTATCTGGGCTATTACTCCTTTAGCATGGCCTTCATTCAAAGCCTAATATTCATGCCTGATGAAATGAAAGGATATTCAATAGGTGAACTCTGGGACACAGTATCTCATGGCAAACCGATATCCCTACTCATTTACATGGATGAGCACCTGACTTATGGATGTCCTCTAACAGTTAATCTCAATCCATAATCAATACTTTTTTGTGGTAATGCATCAGCAAGGTTTAAGTAACCACCATATTTTCTTCGCCACAAAAAGTCAGTAATTCAGTAATGATCGACCCAGACAGTATAAATTGATGTGGAGTAGATCGAACTGCGGAAAAGAAAAAAGAATCCATTCCCATATAGATCTCTAATAGTTTCACCAAATAACCATTCTTGGCCAGTTTCATGAGTTATTTCCATCAGGAATCTATCACTGAGATTTCTAGTCTTATCAGTGATGCACCCCTTATTTGACCATCAATATCATTCTATGATCAATGCGCATACAGAAACTAAAGAACCTCAAGGGATAGATTTACAACATTTGATTGGTCAGTTCAAATATTCAAAATGAAATCTGGGATTTTCACTGGACCATGGAGAAAATCAGCCAATCCAGTTGCTGCATTCCTGATATCTAATACGATTTACATATCTAAGTTTCACAGCTGCTTGCTACTGGGCTGTACATACACAGCAACCATCAGAAATGTCATGACATAAACTTTGTGGTTTCTGCAATCTCAAATCTATCAAGGTTAATTCCACAAAGTGTGATTTTCTCAAAGGAAGAATATCTCAAATCAAGTTTGTTTTCTTATAGTAAAACAATTGGTTTTGAAGGGAATACAGAGTTATTCTGGCTGACCAACAGCCTAACTTTCTAATCCCTCATTTGTGTTTAATTGTCAGGCATCGACAGAGACTTAGAATCTGGTTTTTCTGAGCTGCAGTTCCTTTGTTCTTACAAAACAATCTTTGAAACAAAAAAAAGCTGTGAGCTCCCATAACCCCTGTCGGATTCATTATTAATACAATGGCTTGCACATAGACATGATAGACAACAGTTTAGCTGCAGATGTTTAATTTTACAGGAATAGGGGAGACAAATCTTGTCAACTAATCTCCTAAAAGAGACAATTCAGTCTGTAACTGCCTTTGAATATAGATCACAATACAATAAAATATGCAAAAATTTATTAAAGAAACTATAACCTTTAAAGCTATAGGGACTGCAAAATCGACTGAGAGATAATTCTCCAATCATACCTGATTCCCCCAATTTGGATTGAATCCAATCAATAGTTGTCAAATTATAATGCTTATGGAAAAACAAGGTACATACACAGACATGTACACATGCAGACCAATTCTATATCCCCAAACCAGGGTCTGATGGGGGCATTGCTTCATTGTGGTTTCCTGCTCATCCTTGGAATTGCAAATGGCATTCAAGCGGGAGTCTGAAGATCAATCATTGAATGTCACATGATCTATGATCTGTCCCATGTGTAAGGATCAGTTAAGTCCTACAACCCAGGCCTCTGTGCTTATTCAGCTTTCACTTTTATGTCAACTTGACCACCATGGAAAACATGCATGTTTCAATCTCCCCTCTGTACTGCTGTGACCACAGTGTTAACAGCCGGTGGCAAACAAGTGGTCTGGATGTTTCTGTCCATGGCTATCACACATACAATAGATAGCCCACAAATCTCAGATGGTCTTTGACAATTCATCCTTGCTCTCTTTGTAGAGTTTATGAAGGCAGGATTGTCCTTCTATCACATTTAACAGGCCGGACGTCTACAAGGCAATTAAGTTTTGCTTTCTTTCTCACTTTCTTGCCAGAATTCAATACAACTTCTGTGGCTTCTAGGTAATATCATTGGGGAGGGAAAAATATGGCACAATAAAACTTCAACATTGACACTCAGCAGACAAGATATTCAAACTCATCCATGACAGAGATCAATATATACTGGATGACAGGAGTATGTCCATTATGTGAGTAAGTATGTTACTGTGTGGAGTTCAGGCATAATCTAAATGATATCAGTGAGTGAGTGAATAGAATTTAACGTCGCTTTCAACAATATTTCAGCTATCACGACGAACCAAATAAGCACCACCCAGCCCAGTTGTGTTCCTGCTACTTCAAAGAAGAAATCTTTGAAGTAGCATGGAACCAGAAATCCTCCATCCACCCTATAAAACACTGATGACAGCGCACAAGATACAGACAGGACGCTTACATGGTGCAATAAAGACAAGTGATATTACAGTGCTAAACATCACTTTATCAAGTTCCTGTTGCTTCTCAGCAAAATGCAATGAAGCAACAGGAACCTGAACCCACCCAACCACCCATGCATCTAAATGATATCAACATTGACACTAGTGACAAACAAGATAAGATATTCAACTCCATCCATGATGACGATAAAGATATACTGGATGAGGAGTATGTCCATTTTGAGAATAAATATGTAGATAAGTTGAGTACAGGAAAAAATCTAAAAGAAATAGCAATTATTTGAAAACAGCCTTGCGATAATTTAATTTAACCAATTTTGCAAAAGCTCTAACATTTCTCGACAAATTCCGTCGCCACATGAAGTGTATAACACCATCCAGGCAGTTATCAAGCATTCAAATTACTAATATGGTAATCAATGGCTTGTCCTAACCAAATCTCATCCATAGTGCCTTGAGAACTTCCAGACCTCGGAAGGCGGATGGCAGATATAATTATAATTATATCTGCCATCCACAACATAATGCAGAACAGATATAGTGTTTGGGTGTGAAAGTATACATGGTGTAAAATGTGCATCGATAGTAACATCAGGTATTCCTGCCAGCGACTGCAGGAAGCAGCGTTCAATAAATCGAGGGAAGACTACAGTACAGTCTCTGTTTATGCAATCAGCAAGACAGTATCCTGAATGGCAACAAAAACTGCATTAAGTTCCAAAATAATGAATTATTTAGAGTCTGTGTACTCAAGATTTCCATTTTAACAATGGTTCCATGTTTTGTTTTCTTAGCCTACTCCTTCACATCTCTTACTTATACATCAATATTGAAATCTTCCGCTTAATATCCGAGAGGCGAGATGGCAATAAATCCATTGAAGAGATTCATTATTGACTAACATCGTTACATCTATGCCCACAAGGCAAACAGATCCAGTAGGACATCTCAACCTTGGATATCCATGCAGTCTCTTCAACAATTCAGTTGAAAATTTGTTATTCATGGTGTATGAGTAAAGAATGTGTATGTTTATTCGAATGCCAAATTGATATACAAATATGGGATATTCATCCGATTGACTTGCATTGCAAATATTGATTTCATGGACTTCCTTCCTGGTTATCAATAATCACGTGTAGTAACATAATTTGAATCATCTTATGGGAAAAGTTATTCCGACATTTTACATGGTCATTAATAATCATGTACTACTTTTTAATTATCTATAAATTTTGCCACCCATTCTGCTTGATATATTGAGTTCATTGGTGGAGATCATTGTCACATTGAGACGTCTATCAAGGCTGAGGTGTTCTGATACATCAGTTGTTGTCGTTGGAAGAGACTGCTCATGCTCCATCGCACCAGCTCTTCAAATTCTGGTTTCGGGAGAGCGAACATAATCTCTCTTCTTAGTTTTAAATTTGTACTGGCTTATAAATATTCACTCTCCCAAATTAATGCTTATTCACTCTCCCAAACTTACATTTCCCTCTCCAAACATTGTCCAGGGGAGCAGGAAAAAGCTCTCCCATTATCATCAAATGGCAGGATCTGAAACATGATTCTGTGTGAAATGTGTGTCATATATAGATGCATCACATTGACCTTAGCTTAGTAACAATACAGTCAGCAAAACAGGGAGTGGGATTAGAAGTAACTGGATAAAATGCCTTAGTCCCAAGGGTCATGGGTTTATAAGGTAAGCCCTGGAATCAACATACATTCCTGAAATATTCATGTTCTATGGTGTGTTTTCCTTGATAGTACATTATTAGATTTCTTTGAGGCTGTAGTAAATTGGTAACCCATGCAGCCATTCCTTACACTGAGCTTCCTGAATATTTCAACGAGTTTTCATGGTTACTGAGACTGAACTTGCTACAGTCACTATAATCTGCGTTCCATCTCAATTATGTCTTCCCGACAAATTCATCAGAATCTATACTATAAAGAGAGCTGTGTATCCATGCCAGTGTCCGTTCATGCCACGTGTCAGTAGTATGAAAAGAGCAGTACGAGCTATGCATGCCACTGGGAGTGATAATTCAATTCTTTATTGTAGCTTGATAAACAATACAGGGTAAATTAAGTCGGCATATTTCGGACATCTTTGGCAACACACCACATTCTTCACTATCTGGATGTATGCAGCTGCTTTTTCACACCACTGTTATGGAGACAAGGGTTCCTGAATACTGACCCGATTTACAGGGATGGTGATCATGTGAGCGTTGATGAAAAGATGATTTATAAAGGTGGTCAAAGTCTGGGAGATTCGGACACAACTCAGGGAACTTCAGACGCTTAGGCATGTGCCTGCCACAATGTTAAAGATAATCTGAATATCCCCACATCTTCCTGACACACTTTTTCAAAGAAAATCGCCATGTTATCAGGATCGATTCAGGTCAACACATGGCTTCCGATATTGACATGGAACAGCTCGAGCCAAAATCAAAAAGAAAGACATACCCAAAATCCATTTCAAGTATGTTCGATGATTAGAAAATTTTGTATTTTGAATGGATGGATTTATTTATTAGATGGATTACATGAACTGTACGAAGTTCAACCTGACTGTCTGAAATGACTCCACTTCAGGATGGGGTACAACAACAATACAGAAGAAATCATGTAGCCTAATTATGGCTTAAACTGGTATGAGAACACAGATTGATTGAGATAATGTAATGTGATATGGTACTCTAGAAATGGAACTTAGACGGTGCTCTAGCTGCAACGTGACTGTAGAGGGGTGGGAGTGTCTGCCGCCCCTAGTGAGAAGGAATGGTTTAGGATGGTTATAAAATGAGCTAGAATATACGAGGTAAGGTTTGAAACCGTCTCAGCGTCAAAGTTTTATCACGCTGCGAAACCGTGAAGGCATGAACTATCCAGAAGTACATGTTGAACTTGTTACAAGAAAGTACAATTATAGAATACTATAAACACTATGACAATTGGTCTTTAATTCCTGATAATCCTGATTCATGACATGCCCAATTACATCATTGTTCTTCAAATAATAAGAACATGTTATCATGGGGTGGTAAACAAGTGGTCAGAATGTTACACACTTTAAGCTAGCTCATCAATCTCTGTTCTCCTGGTGGAGGAGAATAACAGCGTAGAAATCTATAATAACAACACGTTTTGGTTCCAGGGAGTCTACAAGACAATGATTAAGTTTTTCAAGTTGTCGATTTCTTGCTGGAATCGAATATGGCCTTTGTGGCTTCTTTCAGAGTTTAAAAATCGTTGGCGAAATAATAAAATAATATCCAAAGCACAATTAGCACGTGAGCACTAATAAAAGGCCCAACCTTTCCGGTTGCACACTGATACTCCCTTTACCCCGCAACTGATTAGCTGAGACATTGCGATAATTAGCATGATAATCATGCAGGGATTGAAAAACTCCTCTATTGGTCTGAGGAGCCTTTAATTCATGATAATCCTCAGTCATGCCATGGATGCTCAATACACCGATCATTTAATAAAGAAGAACAAGTTATCATGGGGTTGTGAACAAAAAATAAAAGCTAGCTCGTCAATCTCTGTTATCTCGGTAGAGGAGTGAAACAGGACAGAAATCTATAATAACATGATGAGTCTACAAGATGATGATTAAGTTTTCCAAGTTGTCAACTTCTAAACGGAATCCAATACGACTTTTGTGACTTCTTTCGAACCGAGTTTCAGAATAATTGGGGAAATAATAAAATAATATCCAAGGCACAATTAGCACATGAGCAATAATGAAATGCGACACCTGTCTGGTCATGTACTGATATTCCCTTTGACTTGCTGTCGATTAGCAGAGACAATCTGTAAATTAGCTTGAGAATGATAATTCGGGTTAATGAGAAACTCCTCTGGGAAGCCTTCTTGATAATCCCCATTCATACCATGGATGTACAATCAAAACATCATTTTTTTTTCAAAGAAGAACATATGTTACAATAAGGTGATGAGTGGTCAGAATGTTAATGGAGTACTTAACTTATTTTTGAGTGTGACTATATTTATCAGCAATTGTATTATATCAAGTATATGTTGATAGAAAAGAAATATTGAATATTTTGTTGCTTGCCATTGGACCACTGTGTGACGTTTTTAGATGAGCAGAAGTGAGTGTATACTAATCTAAAAACGTCACAACTTCATGGAGATTTAAGGTTCATCATGTTGATCATGCCGATAATTCGCACAAGAAGGAACCCAGTAAAGCCAATGAAGTTCTCGTTGAATTTAGTAGCTCAAGTTTAATCATGAAAGTGTTTACAAACTTAGAAGCATCCTCGTTCAACTCAAATCACTGCACAATTGCAGAGGACGCGCTATTTAAAGTTTACTGCTCAGCTTCAAATTTTGTCCAAATTGAATTGGGCAAGTCTCAGTTGAAAAACTTGGGGGCGAATTACATCAGTTGGTGCAGATAATCTAAACCACTTTCCTTTTAGGTATTACCCCTGTGGGATTTGCTGCACCAGTATTTTTTTTTTTTTTCTCGAATTAAAACTTGGACCCTGAGTAATTCAAATGTCCGGAGTTGGAATGGGGAATGTCCCAAATCAAGCGTTAGCCGTGACGTTGTCCTGAATGCTGATGTCACCAGTCATGCCATCCCACAGGCAACATGGCGGCACCGACGTCGACCTAAAAGCGGAAACATGGCCCCACAAATTGTAAATAAAAATAATAGGTTATTGCCTATCGACAGTAAAATAGTTAGTTCTATGTCTTTAAGAGTCTAACCTTTGTAATACGAACCAAAATAAAATAAAGCATGTATCCCTTTAAAGGCTATAGCTAGCCCATCAATCTCTGTTCTCTGGGTTGAGGAGTAGAACAGGATAGAAATCTATAACAAGATGTTTTGGTTCCAGGGAGTCTCCAAGACAATGATTAAGTTTTTCAAGTTGTCGATTTCTTGCCAGAATCCAATACGACTTTTGTGAGTATCGGTACCATTGGGGAAATAATAAAATTATATCCAAGGCACAATTAGCTTTAATATCGACACTGACAGAGGACAAAATATTCAAATCTTTCCCTGAAAGTGATGAAGATTTATTGAATGCCATGGGCAATAAATACAGCAAAAATCTATACGATTCTCATGGAGCAATGATCAAAAACAGAGTTTGCAATTGCAAAAATTCTGCAACATTTTTTGATTGTGTTTTTTCCACATGGAGGCCATATCCCACCTTCCAAACAGTCACCCACTGTTTAAATTCCTAATATGGTAATCAATGGCACATCGTATAACAAAATTTCATTCGCAGCGCCTGAATACTTCCAGACCACAGACAGACAATTAAATCTGTCATCCACAACATAATGCAGAACAATTAGTGTTGAAGTGTGAAAGCAAGCATTAACGTGCTCTAAAATGTGCATCAATAGTAACGAGATATCCCTGCTGGCCTCTCGGAGAAGCTGCGTTCAATAAATCGGGGGAAATCAGAGGTATTAAAGCTACAGCTTCTATTGGTGTAATCAGCATGGTGGTATCCTGAACCAACATCCAAAATAAACAAGTTTCAAGCTAATGAATTATTTACAGTCTGGAGAGTTTTCCTCACATTTTACATTCCATGTATAGTTCCTGGTCGTGAATATTTTTAGCACATTCAATTACATACATGTATATTACATCAGCAGGGGAATCAACAGTTCGTCAATGTCTCCAAGGCGGGCAGTTAATGAAGTATCAATCAAACAGATTCAATGCTAAACTGACCCATATTTATTCAAATAGGCAAACAAATTTTGGTATGATATCCCAGACTTTACACATCAGGGTGCTTAAAAATATGTTGTAGAAAACGACTGAATATTTGGAATTCATGACATCTAAAAGTAAATTTTGCAACACCCAATTGCAAATAATCAAAGGGATTCAGCAAAATCAGAGCCCTAATAAAACAAGTTGCTTTGTGAATATTGATGCTGTTTGGAATAAAGTTTCTACCAGGGAAGATAGAGAGGGAAAACTTAATTTAATATCTTGTTCAGCAATATTAGGCCATTTTGACTGAATGACCATTCGACACCTTTCATCAGCAATCTGGCTAGGAAATATCCACATACATAATGTTTATAATAATTTAGTCACACCTTGTTCACTTCATTGCACAGAAATTTAGACTGAAGATTTTCCTAAGTTAACATCTTCTAATATGGCAAACTGTGAACAGCCGACACCCTGACAGCAAACAAACATAGGAACAATGCTGATATTAGATTTCATGCAAACATTGTATGATGGTCGTTTTTGCTCATTTAAAAAGATGTCAGGCACAGTATCAACCAAACATATTTACAATGTATCATCGTTTGTATGATAATGCTCGAATAATGTTAGAACACGAACGCTGAGGCAATGTCAACATTTGGTTGTGAGTAGTGAAGGGCTTTGTAAAAGCACGGTCTCACCATTTGTAATAAATGCCCAGTGGTTTCATCCAGGGTTTGAAAAAAGACATTTGGTTGTAATAATCATCTGTCTTTTCAATGTTAATTTGATGAGCAAAAAGACATGTATCATTCAGTGTTTGTGTGAAACATAATATCAACATTGTTCTGGAATAGATGTGCTACATGAGCAGACTGTCTATTTAAATTAGCTTTAAAAGTGCGTCGGTGACACTGGTGCACAGCATGTGGGCCACCATGATCTTCGGGTTGTTCTCTTGAACTATCCCCTATGTTCATAACATGGGCTGAGTTTTTCAACTGATGATAAATGGCACATTTTTGACCTGAAGTTGCCAGGGTTATCATAAATTTAATATGTTGATCATTTCTTGGAATGGTGGGAATATTTTATCCATATTATCATATTTACACCAGTTATCGAAAGTTGAAAAAACCTGCTCCATATGTTATAACATAGGGGAGAGATCAGGGGAACAACCCAAACATCATGGTGGCCCACATGCTGTGCAACAGTGTTGCCAACATGAAAACAGAATATTGCAAATTTATTTTTACATAATTGTGTTTAATATTAGAAATGCCTTCTAACTATTATGAACAATGCTAAATGCTTGTAATCAGCTGTAGTTTTTATTGGAGGGCCTTTGGGAAGAACAGTTTTGTTACTGACACTGACAGAGTAAAATTTTTGACATTTGTTATCCTCAGAATTGTACATGTATCTGGCAAACCATGCTGCCAAATTAGGAGGAATGACTTAATATGGTGGGAGAGAATGTCACCCTAAAAATATAGTCACTGGGTATGTTCCATCTCTGGTTTGTAGATGACATGTTTGTGGTACGATCTATCAAGGCTGAAGCCTGGTGCACATGAGAGTCATCCCCTGAGCTAACATGACTTGTACGTACGACTGTTCAAAATGGTCATTTTTACATGAGCCGGAACACCTGAAAGATCACATGATCTTGAAGGTGTTCCACTGGAACTGAACTCAATTCGGTGAATCTTTTGGTCACCTTGTGTGCTGAAACCAAACTAGAGCTAGCCCCTGAGACAACAGGCAATTGAGTCCATTGGCTCAGGGGATAGCTCTTGCAGGGATGTCATTAGAAGGCGGTTGGCGTCCCTTTTTGGCCCCCTACTATGATCAAAATGGCCCAAAACAGCCGCCTACTTTCTACATAAATTCTATACTTGAAACACTAAATGTCATTTCTTGTGGTCGCCTACTCCCATGCCTTCCACCCGCTTCTTAAAAACTTAATGACAACCCTGTCTTGTGTGTGCCGGGTTTTGGAATTGAAAGGACGTTTGGTCACAAAAAAGCCAGAAAAAGAATAGCAAATACAGGGGTTTCACAAAAAATAATAGAAGCACACGTAACCGTGAAAGTGGGTGAACAGTCATCCAATCAAGATCATTATAGGTTTACCATCATTGGTGGATTAAATGAGGGGGAACAGAATCGATGAATGTGGCCTCAAGCTATACAGACAACATCCTTAATATAGAGTTCATAGCCGGAGCCCTGGGGCAAACAGGAATCACAGTCGTATTTCGTACATACACTGCAACAAATTATTGATACATAAATATGATTAAATGTCATAGAATTTGACGCTCTTTAATCTTATCTACACCGGTACGATTCCATGTCTTATATACGCTAATGAGTAATGCATTGCAGAATTTATGACAGCATGTGCAGCTCGAGCTGTTCGTGTATTGACAAAAGCCCGATAAAAAAGCATAGCAGATTAACTGGCTTTTATCGAGTCATGTAATAGATGATAAAAGAGGGCAGACATGAACAATCATCATTACAGGCACACTGTTTACAGGATAGTTGGAAAAGTGAGAAAAATATAGATTAATATACATTTTCATCCAGGTCCATTTTTGTGACGAGATATTGTGCAAACATGTATATTCGCTATATAAGCACACTTATCGACTTAGATGTTTTACCTTGTTGTTAACTACGAACAGGATGTTTGCTAATCGAACAATGGTGAAATTCATTCCAAGTTGCATTAATTGTGCACACTGAATCAATGTGACATCATAGCTGTAGACTTTGATAAAAAGTATCGAAAAAAAATGTAACTGAGATGTTTACAATGAAGTTAATTCTCTGACACATGAAGGTGGCTGTCACTTAATATATCAAATATTTATTAGTCATTATTAATGGATACCCGTTAAGCTATGTTTATGTTCAGTAAAATGAATACATTGAAAAATACTTGCTATCATTTCTGTATAGGCAATATTGATTATATAAGCTTGGAATTGTTCTTCAAGCTGGTGCAACTTTCGCACAAATCACTTTTTCCATATTGCAGAGTATTCCACTGCCATATTTGGTCTTCGACTGTTTGGGTAAATGGAAATTTTCACTGTGAATACCCGTGGTGTTCATTTGTAGAAAAATGCGAAAAAAAAATAATAATGTAGTCCTTTGAGACTATCTCTACATGCAGGTCAATATCACTGGGTCAACCATTTAGTTCTAAAACTATGAAAATTATTTTTCTTAATATCACTGCTGGTAAACAAATATTAAACATTTATAAATAATGTTGGTGTTTGTTACCAAATCAAACCTGTTATCACTTCAATGCCAATATCCTCCATTTGGAGATCTCCTGCAAACAAAATTATCTCCCTTGATCGCTGCGTCGATCGTCCGCCAGGTGGCGTGCACTCCGCGCATGTCCATCACTCTTTTTCCCATGTTGAGCAAGACCTGTTTGAGTCAAGGCCGAGCAAAGAGGGGAGGATGGGTTGGGCAAATCAACGTTGATAACAGGTTTGATTTGGTAACAAACACCAACATTATTTATAAATGTTTAATGTTTGTGTCCCAAATCTTCACCTGTTATCACTTCAATGCCAGACTCCCAACAGAGGAGGTTGGGTAGTCGGCCTTGTGACTTGCTTTTGGATTAAGCGGAGCACGCCTTGTTCTGATTTTGTAAATCTAATATGCTCAATAATATCCTGATAATTCCCGTGTCGTATAGAAGCGTAGGGAGCTCAAGGTATTACAAGTAATGCGGCGAGAGGTGGACTCTGTTCCTACCGTTTGCTCGCATACTTGGCTAGATAATCAGATGCCATCGTGATGCCTTGAAGTCCCTTCGTCTCCGGCATGGTATGTCTTCTATACTTACCGAATTGTCTGGATCTTGCTTGCTTGAGCGGCGCCCCCCCCCCCTCTTTTCTTGATGGAATTAGTGGACTATACGCTGGGCTACTGCTAACGGGCCCAACGTAGTCACCCTGTCTGTTTGTACAGACATGTCCCTAAGATAGTAGTCAGTGAAGGTAGAGTTTACAGTCCATGCACAGGCCTGAACGATCTCGTTCAGTGATAAGTTTTTCCAGAGCGGCCAGGACGTAGCAATAGCTCTAATCTCATGAGATGATGCCTTCGACAATAGGGGAGGAGCATCGATGGCGAGTTGGTATGTCCAGTGTATCGTCTTCCTTAACCAAGATGCAACTGTATTTTTCATAATGTCCGCAGATGCTCCCGGATGTAGTGATAGAAATAGAAGACGTCTAGATCCTCTAGTAGAGTCTGTTCTCTGTAAATAGCATCGTAAGGCTCTAACTGGACATAGTACTCTGTCGTTCTCCAGTGGGCCTACGAAATCTGTAAGTGCTGGGATCTGATATAATCTTTGAGCACATGGTCCCTGACGTGTTGATTCATTCTTGGCGATGAATTCCGGGATCGGACGGAAGGATATAGTTTTCCAACCAGCGGTCCATGCCAGGGAGCTGCGTTCCAATGCGTGTAGCTCGGAGACTCTAGTGGCTAGAGCGAATGCTGTTAGGAAGACTGTCTTGTAAGACAGTGCCTTGATCGTAGCCGACTGTAATGGTTGAAATGGTGGGCGTAGAAACGCACTCAGTACAACTCCAAGGTCCCATTTCGGTAGTAGTTGTCTTGTTCGGCGGGACTGTAAGGCGAAGGACTGGAGAAGAGCCGCAACGTTGATATCATGTCCAATATCAATTCCTGAAGTTAGTCTCATGACTCGGGATAATGCAGAACGGTATCCTTCTATGGTGCTTAACTTGAATTCCTTGTCCCGATGCAGGTGCAATAGGAAATCAGCTATTACTGGAACAGAGGCAGTATAGGGATCGATGTCTCTGGTCCCACACCAGGTCTGGAAGTAAGCCCACTTGGCCTGGTAAAGTCTAGAGGTGGATGGTCTGTTAGCTGTCGCCATCGCCTCTGTAACTGGTCT
>JAVTVY010012107.1:0-56623 GCA_036873755.1 Hanleya hanleyi | reverse complement strand
CTAGGGGCCCAAATAGACCCCAACACGTCTACTTCCATGCCCTTTTCCCACAATTCCCTGTCTGCGCATGCGCAGAATGTTGACAACGGCCGAGATACTAGTCCAGGTGGGTGCGCCTTTACGAATGCTTCACGTGGATACCTCATACGACTCCATAGGGCCACTAGTGGCCCACCCAGACCTCAAAATTTCCATACCCTTTCCCACAATTCTCTGTTTGCGCATGCGCAGAGTGTTGACAACGCCCGAGCCACTAGTCCAGGTGGATGTCCCCTCACATAGGTTTCACATTGATACCTCAGACGACTGTATCGGCCCATTAGGGGCTCCCCTAGATCCCAAAGCGTCTATTTCCATACCCTTGGTCTACCGCGCATGCGCAGAATGACGATATTCCAACCCCATACCCATCCCATCGGATGTCCCCTCACATAGGCTTCATATTGATACCTCACTCAACTCCATCGGACCATTAGTGGCTCACCTAGTCCCCAAAACGTCTATTTCCATAACCTTGGTCCACCGCGCATGCGCAGAATGACGCTACTTCAACCCCGCACCCAGCCCATCGGATGCCCCTTTACGAATGCTTCATATTGATACCTCATACGACCCAATCGGACCATGCATCGTATTTGAATTCTTTTTCTCCGCGGAAGCTTTTCTTCCGCGACCGCATCACCGCCAGACATGACCGCATCACCGCATCACCGCGGAGGAATACAAAGGTCAAAGGTTGCCAGACCTATAGTGGTCAAAACTTGGCACACAGCCAATGCTGATGCAATCCAGAACATGTCAGTACATGCCTTGATTACGTGATCGTCACCGCACCTCGCAGCGACCCCTATCGGGATCAAGAGTTACCTCCCTGGAAAAGGAGACCTTTTTTGCTTGAACACTACTACTTAGGATCTAACCGGCTCACAGTAACGCGAGTTTCAACCAATCCTGAACACTTTTCATAGTGCTTGGAAGGGGACATAAAGGTAGGGGCGACATAATGCGGGGTAGATATATGGTCCTTGGCATAAGCCTTAAGTCAAAACAGAAACGATGACCCTATTCCCCCTCCCCGATTGCAAGTAAAGTAGTTCAAATGCGGTCGCCATAAAGATTTTAAATATTCATGTTCTGGACGCTCTGAACACCAAATTCGATTGCAATCAGGAATATCATACATACATGTAGCGACACAAAAGATTTGGGAGCATTGATAGGATATTAATTTATTAAGACTGGTTGTTTTCATCCTAATTTAGGCGATATTTACATGTAGAAATGAAAGTAGCAATTGTAATCTACAATCAATCTATAATTTGATTATCGCGTGTGTTTGTATTTATCAGGTGTAAGAGAAGGATTTACAGATTGTGCATTGCAGATATCCTAGAACAACGCGCCACAGTCACACAATCCTATGGAAAGGACATTTCCACGCACATCTTTAATTGCGTGGTAAGACACGTCCTGATAACATTTTTTACTAAATTTTTGTTTACAAAACTCAAGATAGTGACTTGGTATTTCAAGTTTCACAAAATTCATTTTAAAACACTAACACTATACAATACCATGTTATAGGCTGGGGATAAAGGCCACTGGGGGAAAAGGCCGTACTCAGAGAACGTGTGTATTCCATGTTCCTCGATAGTGCCAAAGCTTTCGATTGTGTGTGGCATAGTGGACTGTTGTAAGAGTTACACGAGAGAGGCATAACAGGAAAGCATAGGAGTATCTTCAAGAACATTCATACTCATATGAAAAGCTGTGTGTCCTATAACGGTACCCTATCGCGTTGGTTTACCCCTATCTGCCCTGGGCGATTTGGGGTGTACCGCAGCCTGGGGGGGGGGGGAGGCAGAAAGTGCCTCCCCCCTTATATATTTTCGTAATCACTAAGGCTAGAGGGCTGCAACTTATCACACTATATCTTTGGGTCAAGCTCTACAAAAAAATGTATGACGTCACTGTGACGTCATTTTCAAAAAGAGCATTTTGGGGTGATTTTTCGGTCAAAATCTTCGTTTTTTTTATTTTTGTTTTTTCTTCGCAAAAACTGCATGATAAATTAGTAAATAATAATTTGATATGAAATAAAATAAGTTTTACCCACTTTACCGTTCAGAAAAGCACAAATTTTGAAGAAATATGACGAAAACATCACTTTTTTTTAATTTTTTGAATTTACCCATGATCCCCTGCTCGTGAGGGTTAGGGTAAGGGTTGCCTTTTTATGGTACCCCTACATGGCCGCCATTTTGAATTTACCCATGATTTTTTCTTCAGGGGGTCATGCAAATAGGCTCGAAATGACCCCAATATGATAATCTAAAAAGCCACGGAGTTTCAGCTCTCAATTTTTTGTCGTTCCGGAGATACGAGCAAAAAACCAACGAGCCCCCCCCCCAGGCCAGGTAAGGTTGTAAAAGAAAGCGGAATTGTCAGCCAAACTATATTTAGCTTTTATTAACGAACTTCTGCGAAAGATAGAGACATGAGCATGGATATTTCAGCTATGGTGTCAAACACTGAGAAATTAATGTTAGAGAGGGCACATCGATGGGTTACCAAATCGATCCAAGGATTCTCTAAATTGACCAGGTCGTTAGTGCGTTAGTCTTCGTGGCTGGACTTCTACTGAAGGTTAACAAGCAGCCAGAGGATGCTAGGTCCCCCGCCAAAATGGCAGCAATATTTATAAGCGCTGTCGGTTTCAGAAGATATTCATGAGGATGGCAACAGCTACTTCACAGGCGTAAGAAGCAGAAGGGTCTTTCCACCTTCCCAGGTTTTGAGATCAACTCCGAATGGCTGACTGAATGTTGATTGCTACTGTAATATATTTTCTTTATCATGTAGCATGAAAATTATGTAACCGAAATGCAACCCCAAGAGACAATTCATGGCATATTATCTGCAAACTAAATTTGACAAGAATATGAAGGCATCCTCAACCTATTGCCCAGAAACCAAATTTAGACTTTGCCACAAGGAGTCACCACCTGTAGGTGCAAGCAGGCAAAACACAATCCCAAATGACATCTCATGTCATGGTATCGGCATATGAACTTTGAGACTCTGAAGAGGGGTCCTCAAGTTATTGCCGGTACTAGATGCCCACCGGTGTTCATGTTATTTGGGGCGGGTCACATATGAATACAAAATTTGAGAATAATCTGATGAGCAGTTGCCAAATTATTGCCCGGAAACAAATTTTTCCACCAGGAGACGCCACCTGTAGGCAGAAGCGGGAAAAATACAATCCCAAGGAACATGGCATCGTGGGGACATCTGCATACCAAATTTGAGAAGAATCCGATGAGGGTCCTCAAGTTATTGCCCAGAAACCAAATTTAGATTTTGACACCAGGTGACGCCACCTCTAGGCGCAAGTCAGTGAAATGCATTATCAAGCGACATCTTATGTCACGGTACATTCATACAAAATTTGAGAAGAATCCGATGGTCAGTTCTCAAGTTATTACCCGGAAACGAATTTGTGATGTTGCCACCAGGTGGCGCCACCTGTGAGTGCAAGTGAGCGAAAGGCAATCCCAAGCAACAGCTCCTGGCATGGTAAATGCATGCCAAATTTGAGAAGAATCCGATGAGCCGCAACGTTTCTCATGTTACCCAGAAAGGTACATATGTAGGATATTTCAAAGAAATTCGACCAAGTGTTTCTAAGTTATCACTTGCAGCATGGAATAATGGAATGAACTCTAGTGGCGCCACCTCCGGGTGGATTTTGCTGAAACGCATCACCAACGGTGTTTTGTCGCAGGGAATGCATTTACCAAATTTCGAAGAAATCCGACAAATTGTTCGAAAGTTATCGCTCGCGAAGGATTTGAACAAACATGAACGGACATGCATTAAAGATTGGAACAAGACCCAGTGGCGCCACCTACAGGCGGATCTTGCTGAAACGTAATACCAACATACGTCTTGTCGCAAAGAATGCAGATGCCAAATTTCGGAGGAATCCGACAAAGCATTTAGAAGTTATTGCTTACGAAGTATTTGCACGGACATGTCCGTGCATGCACGGACACATAGAAGCAAGAACCATTTTAAAGTCCCCGGCCGCGTTGCGGCGGGGGACAAAAAGAGAGAAAGTAATCATTTATCCTCGGAAGACTGTTAGACTTGAAATCTAGACTGCCTAAAATTATATTTTTAACGAGACTGTAATCTTTCATGTTAACCCCGCTCATGAAACTCAGCTGGGCTTTGTTCCCGATATTGGATTTTTTTTTTGAAAAATATAACTTGAGGGACATTTTACAAGAATGTAACGACTGCAGTAATTTTTCATCAACCGAGAGATGGAAAAGAATCGTGTTCAGTGCCGTACGGACGTTTGAGAAGCGTATGCGGTTGGGAAGAATGGAACTAGACACTGATTTTAATAGATTTGTAAAAGTGCATAACAAACTGATATCTTCCGTTTGGTGGCAGCTAGCGAGACGATATCCGCAACACAAAGACGCTATACATATAATGACTCTGATAATTACGGTGCCAGAAATGGGTCAAAACGAACTGTGTCGCATACGTGGAAAGCTGTACTCAGATGTTTTAGAACACATAGTATTGTCCTATGATTAGACGAAAAAACACGAGATAGATTATGGTGTTCCTAACTTTATTGTATATTTGCATGCTTTAGATGATTGGGATCTTTTACATGTGTTGTTCAGTGATCCACTAGTATGACATAGCAGAAGAATACGATGATTTCAGAATTAACTGCGTGAAAAGTATCAACGAAATGAAAAGTCAGTATGATCAGTAGCACTATTCTTTAATTCTTAATTATCGGTGACATTATATTGTGAAGTTACAGATGACTGATTTGCGACATTCATGAATATAATTCAGGTCTGTACCTAAAATGTATTTAAACTAAATATGTGTAAAATATTAACGAAATGGAAAACAAGCAAAGTGCGTATCTTATAAGAAAAGGCAAAAACATGAGGCACCAGCGGTGCTACAACCCCTCAGACCCTTAACAGTCCAGCCCAAGCAACATCTCATGGCATGGTATATGGCATGGTATTTTCATATCAAATTTGAGAAGAATACGCTGAACGGTGCTCAAGTTATTGCCCGGAAACGAATGTCAGACAGATGGATGCACGCACACACAAAGGGACGAACGGATGGACAATCTGAATCCGGTATACCCCCTACTGTGCACGGGAGTATGCATTGGTAAAGTTGTGATCTTACTGCCCTGTCCTGAAACTAAATCTTGGACGGGGCTTTTGTTCATTGGGGCTTTTGTCCATAGTTTTCCGTTCACCGGGGCTTTTGTGCAAATCCTAAAGAGAATGCTGTATTGTTCTCATATTATTCATCATTTTCATAGAATAGCTATCATTTATCGGGGCATGAACACATTAATATATCTTGAAGTTTTATACATTTATTCAGAAGATATAGAAATTAAACATTGTCTTTATGGAGTGTATCATTCTAAAATAAAGCCTGTGCATACTCTAAACGTAGATCTATAAGGATCACTGCTGATAGTGGCCCAAATAGATACCAAACTACTATTTATCAGTGTTCTCAAGATGTGGAAATATCACAAATTACAACTGAATCAAAATTAAAGCCAACTGAGTAATTGGTAAATGGTAACTGACAAGCAGGAACAGTTGTTGAGATTCAAATTGTAGATTTAAACTTGCACTACATGTACATTTTCCAGTACATGAAACAACTCAATTCTCTTCATGGTTATCTCCCCTGTCCATCTGCAGAAAAGCTGTTTTGTGCAGGCAATATGTAGATTTATGAGATCAGGTAGAACGCTTGCACCATTCCACGAATATTTTGGAAGTAGAATGGAAAGAAAACAGTTCTGAATATAGGGAAGTTATTATGTAAATGATTTGACCACCACTAGATTTTAGAAACTTACCACAAGAAGACCCATAATACATAATATTGGAATTAAACCATGACACAGATGGACAGAAAAGTGGACGGACACATAATATTGTCCTGTGATAAGTGGACGGACACATAGTATTTTCCTGTGATAACACAGACAAGGTCCTGACCAACGAAACATACAAAAGGTACATCTACAAAATTCATTATTTATTGGACAGGAGTTTCGTCGGCCTGCCTTCAGTAGTTCTCAAGATATGGGAGCCCGGGGAAAAGAGGACGGCCAGACGGACAGATAGATAGACGGACGGGCAGTCAGACAGACGAACGGACAGACGGGGTGACAACAATGCCCCTCAGCCCAATCGGGCTGAGGGGTAAAAAACTGTATCTCATTGCGCTTGTTTCATTGTACATATTTATTTACTTATGTATGTATACATACCATCAGTAGCACTGTTCTTTAAATCCTAATTATCGGTGACATTATATAGTGATGTTTGTGATCTGTGACATACATACCCACTGCTAAAATATTGCAGGACTGTAATTATAATGTATAAATAATGCATTAAAATTAACTATGTGTAAATTATAAACGAAAGGGAAAACGTGTCATGGTAAGTAAAGTGCGCATCTTATAAGAAAAGGCAAAAAAAAATCTATCGATTTGCGCTTTTCATTGCACTTATTTATTTACTCGTGTGTGTACATATACCATGCTCTCCAGAAGGAGGAATAAAGATGATAATAATACCGGTAAATATGTGTAAATTGTTTATTGTACTTATAATCGCGTGAATGATTCCTTTGTCGTTGTATCCCTTCGTACGCAAAAAGCCGTCCAGAAGAAAAAAAAAAACAAAACAAAAAAAACGGGAGAAGCATGGGCGTCGAAAGGATTTTTCGAGAGGGGGGTAGTTTCCTATTCAGGGATTCACATTGTTTTTAGCGTAGTTATCGCCGGAACGTTTGATTGGTTATTCTTTAACACCAAATGTACACTTATGAGACGAAGACGCGCAAAAGGAAATATCCAACTAGGACCCTATTTTGGGGAAAAGTTATCATGTTGACGATTAAATTTGCTTATATCTGGGTCAACGTTCAATGCCAAAACGAGAATGGATCGGAACTGACACCTCTCATTAAGAAATGTAATCTTATATTCCCCACAGATCAGTTCATCAGCAGCTAAATTACTTTGTTAATACATTCTATAGACAACTGCCCTGCGATCCTGATAATTATTTTGCTAATCAAGTTATTTCCTCTTGAAACAGATTGCATTTTTGACAAATTGAATCGTCAACATGATAACCTCAATTTGGTGTTTCGGAACTGGCGACGTGACTGTACTTTGATTTATCTCGCAGCTGAAGCCGGTCGTTCGTGAACGACCTATAACCTTGTATTCAACCTCCAAATATTCGTCAGACTCTGCAGAGTTCTATGGAGCTTCGTGGGAAAGCCACAGGCTATGAAACGTGAAGTATCTAACGTGTATCAATCTTTGATGATCGGATCACTAAAAAGCACATATCGTGAAAGGATTACATAGGCGGTTTGTCTGCATTTGGTTGGAACTCACTCGATGCGCCTCTCTATTTCGCCAGAATCCGCCATTTCCCCCGAAAATATGGATGAATAACACGAAAATATTCAGGACATCGATGCAATTCCAGAAAGATCGATGAATGTTTCTCCTTTGTGCAATCCCATCGAACTAGCACAGAAAAAACGTTTTCGAGTTCTTCTGTATTAAATGTTTTATGCCATACTCGGGAGACAACTATCTGTCACTATGTACTCGTTTTAAACTTCCACCATTGAAGAATAGACGGATATATTTTGATTTTGTGTTATGTAGATTGTTGTTTTAACTCCAGTTATCTTACGAATCAAATATCTGAACAAGTGCAATACGTAATTCGACACAGAAGAAGTGTTATCTTCTATTGATTATTATCATATATAACTTGGGAGCAATTATCTTCGCTCACAATTTTCATGTGTAGAAATACGGTTTTCTAATGTATGCAGAACTATTGTAGTATAAATGGTTACATGTAAATCGGATGTCAATCAAATGGTTGTAATCCGAAATACAAACTTATATCACATAGAAGATAATACTCGGTGCCTAATTAATTTATTCAGTATAAGTACATGGCAGTGTGACCGATGAAGTACGCATTTGGACTCCGACGCGAACTGAACTCTTGGAAATCCCCCCACCCCAAATTGAAATCCTGCCTTTATTAAGATGGGCACTGCCCAAGTCAGAATCACCAGTGATTTTCAGCAAAAATCACCAGAAATTTTCATCAAAAGTAGGTCATGTATATTGTTGTACATACTGTATTGGTTGTTCTATATCACCGACGATGGCAAAATAAACGCCGAAATATCTGATAGCAAAATGAAGTTCCCTATCTTCGGAATTACACTACTAGTGTATTATACTATTTATAAGTGTTCCCAAGATGTGGAAATATCACAAATTACAAATGAATCAAAATTAAAGCCAACTGAGTAATTGGTGAATGGTAACTGACAAGCAGGAACAGTTGTTGAGATTCAAATTGTAGATTTAAACTTGCACTACATGTACATTTTCCAGTACATGAAACAACTCAATTCTCTTCATGGTTATCTCCCCTGTCCATCTGCAGAAAAGCTGTTTTTGTGCAGGCAATATGTAGATTTATGAGATCAGGTAGAACGCTTGCACCATTCCACGAATATTTTGGAAGTAGAATGGAAAGAAAACATTTCTGAATACAGGGAAGTTATTATGTAAATGATTTGACCACCACTAGATTTTAGAAACTTACCACAAGAAGACCCATAATACATAATGTTGGAATTAAACCATGATACAGATGGACAGAAAAGTGGACGGACACATAGTATTGTCCTGTGATAAGTGGACGGACACATAGTATTTTCCTGTGATAACACAGACGAGGTCCTGACCAATGAAACATACAAAAGGTACATCTACAAAATTCATTATTTATTGGACAGGAGTTTCGTGGACCTGCCTTCAGTAGATCTCAAGATATGGGAGCCCGGAGAAAAGAGGACGGACAGACGGACAGATAGACAGGCGGACGGGCGGACGGACAGACGAACGGACAGACGGGGTGACAACAATGCCATATGACAACAAATATTGCAGGACTGTAACTATAATGTATAAATAATGCATTAAAATTAACTATGTGTAAAATATAAACGAAAGGGAAAACGGGTCATGGTAAGTAAAGTGCGCATCTTATAAGAAAAGGCAATTTTTTTTTATCGATTTGCGCTTTTCATTGCACTTATTTATTTACTCGTGTATGTACATATACCATCCATGCTCTCCAGAAGGAGGAATAAAGATGATAATAATACTGGTAAATTGTTTATTGTACTTATAATCGCGTGAATGATTCCTTTGTCATTGTATCCCTTCGTACGCAAAAAGCCGTCCAGAAGAAAAACAAAAAAAACCAAAAAAAACCGGGAGAAGCATGGGCGTCGAAAGGATTTTTCGAGAGGGGGTAGTTTCTTATTTAGGGATTCGCCTTGTTTTTAACGTAGTTATCGCCGGAACGTTTGTTGGTTATTCTTTAACACCAAATGTACACTTATGAGACGAAGACATGCAAAAGGAAATATCCAACTAGGACCCTATTTTGGGGAAAAGTTATCATGTTGACGATTAAATTTGCATATATCTGGGTCAACGTTCAATGCCAAAACGAGAATGGATCGGAACTGACACCTCTCATTAAGAAATGTAATCTTATATTCCCCACAGATCAGTTCATCAGCAGCTAAGTTACTTTGTTAATACATTCTATGGACAATTGCCCTGCGATCCTGATAATTATTTGCTAATCAAGTTATTTCCTCTTGAAACAGACGAAACCTCAATTTGGTGTTTCGGAACTGGCGACGTGACTGTACTTTGATTTATCTCGCAGCTGAACCCGGTCGTTCGTGAACGACCTATAACCTTGTATTCAACCTCCAAATATTCGTCAGACTCTGCAGAGTTCTATGGAGCTTCGCGGGAAAGCCACAGGCTATGAAACGTGAAGTATCTAACGTGTATCAATCTTTGATGATCGGATCACTAGAAAGCACATATCGTGAAAGGATTACATAGGCGGGATGTCTGCATTTGGTTGGAACTCACTCGATGCGCCTCTCTATTCCGCCAGAATCCGCCATTTCCCCCGAAAATATGGATGAATAACACGAAAATATTCAGGACATCGATGCAATTCCGGAAAGATCGATGAATGTTTCTCCTTTGTGCAATCCCATCGAACTAGCACAGAAAAAACTTGTTCGAGTTCTTCTGTATTAAATGTTTTATGCCATACTCGGGAGACAACTATCTGTCACTATGTACTCGTTTTAAACTTCCACCATTGAAGAATAGACGGGTATACTTTGATTTTGTGTTATGTAGATTGTTGTTTTAACTCCAGTTATCTTACGAATCAAATATCTGAACAAGTGCAATACGTAATTCGACACAGAAGAAGTGTTATCTTCTACTGATTATTATCATATATAACTTGGGAGCAATTATCTTCGCTCACAATTTTCATGTTCCTACGATGTAGGCGACAGATCGCAAATTGTCCGGTAATGAGCCAGTGAGTCCATACGAATCCTTTCTTCGACAAAATAAGGAGAACCATTGACATTAGAACCTTTATTTTTGGCATGAACGTGCATTAGGGCATTGTTACCAGCAAGTTCTGAGCTGACCGAATTCTGATGAAAATTTGATTTATGATTATTTTTTTAATTATTTATTGATAGCTCAGCGAGTGCACTGTCATGCCCATTGGGAACCCTTGGCTGTATGTTTCACTGTATATATAACACAGTACAAAACGTGATGGGATAATGAAATAGGAAATGCTAATTTTCCATCATTTGTTAGTGCATTTATCTACACTGCTATTACCAGGCAACTTGCCATTCTTAATACACACAATTCAGTATATTGTTATAGATATATGTAAACTGTGGCCTTTAACGTGTATCCTATTTCACATCCAAACATTTCATCACAGACCAAATCATGCAGGCTTCAAATTTAGGTCAAATTGCCACTGATGATGAAATATCCTACATCAACCAATTAAGTCAGCCTGAGGCAATAACCCAGCAGAACATAGAAAGATCTGGTATCATCCTTCAGATTAGCCTGTGAGCAGCAATGATAAAATTTACTGAGGGTGAAACAAAGCTGTCATGCAAGCCACCCAAGGAATTTATCAGCTTGTGTTGGGACATTTTGTTGGTATCATGTAAGTTGTTTAGTAGTTTACTCATTCAAATCTCCATACCATATTTTATGTTATTCAACAGACAAATTTCTTTACTGGTTTTAATTGTTTAAGTTTTACTGGGTTTCAACTGCTACAGATAGTAACATAGTACTGATACTGTAGAAATGGGTAGTGTGAATTTAATTATTCCATGTTTAGTACAATTTGTTCACATGAATGGTGGAATGTCTGGACTCTCAAATGAAAGTGTGTTATACATTTATAGCTCAAGCATGTTAGGTTTGAGGAACAAACATAGTTGCAATTAAGATATAACCAAAGAAATTTCATGACAATTATTGAATCTAAGTAGGCCCCTACCTAACAAAATTAGCTTAATCAAAAAGGCCTTCCTGACGTAAATCGTTTTCTTTTGAGAGAGAATGGTATTTTCTGGGTCAAGAATTTCCTGTATAAAGATAGGTTGTTCAAGGAGGCTTTGTTTTGCGGCTGTTGTGTGCATTAAGGGTATGGAAACATGATATATGCACCCAGAGCCCTGATCTACAGCTGTATAAAACTCAACATCTGGCATTGACGGCATGTTTAAAGGGTCTTAATTTATTTTCTTTGGGTAGAATTTAACTAGATAAAGTAACTTTGATTGTACTTCTTGAATATTGACTATATATCACACTGGGATATAATTTAAACAAAAACATTACATGTGTAATTATGTCTAAATTTTTCTTGTCATTTCAAATTTTGATTCCTTGATTAAGGGATACAGAATCACTGCCACGGAGTGTGTTGGTGTGTCACAGAATCACTGCCACAGAGTGTGTTGGTGTGTCACAGATTCACATCAGCACAGTAACTGGTAAACTATTCATTCAATCCCATCACTTTTAATCTTCAACAAAATATTCAATACTGTTTTAATCGAAAATTTCTTGTGATTTTTGATGAAAATCTCTGGTGATTCTGACTTGGGCTGCATGTGCCCATCTTAATATAGGCAGGATTTCAACTTGATGCTGGGTGGGGGGGGGGGGGGATTGCCAAGAGCTCAGTGCCTGTCCTAATGCCTACCTTACTTCGTAGGTCCTGTGACGCATAGTCACACTGCCATGTGTAGAAATACGGTTTTCTAATGTATGCAGAACTATTATAGTATAAATGGTTACATGTAATTCGGATGTTAATCAAATGGTTGTAATCCGAAATACAAACTTATATCACATAGATGATAATACTCGGTGCCTAATTAATTTATTCAGTATAAGTGTACATGGCAGTGTGACCGATGAAGTACGCATTTGGACTCCGACGCGAACTGAACTCTTGGAAATCCCCCCATTAGCGTAGCAACTATTATCGCCCTCAGTTTCTATTACCCTGGACACTTATCAGCCCAGCAGTACAGCACGAGGTCACCCATCCAAGTCTTGACCGAGCTCAAAGTCGCTTAACTTCGGTGATTTTACGAGAACCGGTGTGTCCAACGTGATATGCCGCATCAGGGAACCTTTAAAAGTCACAGTGAAAAATACAGCCAAGGGTTCCCGATGGGCATGACAGTGCACTCGGTGAGCCATCAATAAATAATAAAAAAATAATTATAAATCAAATTTTCATCAGAATTCGGTCAGCTCAGAACCTGCTTGTAACAGTCCCCTAATGCACCTTCATGCCAAAAATCAAGGTTCTAATGCTAACGGCATTAGGGCATTGTTACCAGCAAGTTCTGATCTGAAATAATTCTGATTAAAATTAGATTGATAATTAACACTTCAGTATATTGTTATAGATATATGTGAACTGTAGCCTTTAATCCTTCAAATTCAGGTCAAATTACCCACAGCTAAAATACCCTGTCCCACTGTATGCCACATGGCCCTATTACTGAGGTTAACCTTAACTACTGCATATACCCTCAAACAATCAGCGCTGTTTCCATAACGAAGCTGAGGTGGTTTAACGTTTATCAATGAAGAAAATCACCGATCAACCGCCATAGAATATAATGTGAAACAAGAAAACCGGAATAGTACATTCATCAGATTGCCGATGCCCAAATTGTGTTGTCTCATATATCTAGATAACAACGTTATGTAGAGACGCTATTTATTCGTCTTTGTACCGGTTATGCTCAGGAGAATGACATAGAATCATTATTATCTTGTGCATAGAAGGTGTTGGTCTTGAGTTGAATTACCGTAAACTACATAAATGCTACCTTTCTACTATAGTACTATATATAAAAATTTGTTGTATTGTTGGGAAAATAATGTGATTCAAAAAGTTGTTTTGATCCTGTACAAGGGCACTGAAAACCATTAAAGAGATGTAAATGTATTTTCACACGTAAAGCTTGAAATCTACTGAACCTATATTATTCAATCTGTTTCCTTTAATTAAAAAATTGTAAAATTAAATCGGCGATCGTTATTTATTTTGGAATGAAGGCGCATTAGGAGACTGTTACCAACAAGTTCTGAGCTGACCTACTTTTGATGAAAATTTCTGGTGATTTTTGATGAAAATCACTGGCGATTCTGACTTGGGCGGTGCCCATCTTAATATAGACAGGATTTCAACTGGGGGTGGGGATTTCCAAGAGTTCAGTTCGCGTTCGAGTCCTAATGCCTACTGTACTTCGTAGGTCCTGTGACGTTAGTCACACTGCCATGTGTTAAATATTGCGATTTTGCCCTAGTTATTTCTTATCTGCTCTGTAAATGGATCTCTTGAATCTGTACAGACTGGAGTCAAATAAACAAACAAATGAACTAGTTACGCGCCTGGCTGAAGCCAATGTGGGATGTTCCTACGAAGTAGGATACCATCTGCAAATTGTCCGGTAGTCAGTCAGTCAGTCAGTGAGTGAGTGAGTGAGTCCATTCGAATCCTTTCGTCGGTTGACATTAGAACCTTGATTTTTGGCATGAACGTGCATTATGGCATTGTTACCAGCAAGTTCTGAGCTGACCGAATTCTGATGAAAAAATTGATTTATAATTATTTTTTTATTATTTATTGATGGCTCACCGAGTGCACTGTCATGCCCATCGGGAACCCTTGGCTGTATTTTTCACTGTGACTTTTAAAGGTTCCCTGATACGGCATATCACGTTGGACACACCGGTTCTCGTAAAATCACCGAAGTTAAGCGACTTTGAGCTCGGTCAAGACTTGGATGGGTGACCAGGGTAATAGGAACTGAGGGCGATAATAGTTGCTACGCTAATGGCTCACCAGCGGTGACATCTGGGAAAGTTAATAGTACCCACTGTCAATTAGAGACTGCTATACAAATTCTCTCGCGGTAGCACATAGGGCCCCAAGTCATCTCTCGAGTACACACTTAAATCATATCAAACCCTACTTCATGTACTTCGTAGGTCCTGTGACGTTAGTGACACTGCCATGTAGTATTATTGGTTTTCATTAATCATGATGTTGATATATGCTGGTGGTATGTGCCTTGTCATGCCAGTCAGCTTTATCACTGTAGATAATTGTCAAAGAAGGCAATATATTTCATCGTCATATGACATAATATGAAATTATTATCTCGGTGATCACATGTTTGAATATGTTTTCTGTGTCCCATGGCTTTGAAGTGGTAACCAATTCATTAAAGGTTGACACGGCAAAGTTATTTATTTATGTGTTTATTTGGCCGATATTTAACCAGGAAT
This sequence comes from Hanleya hanleyi, assembly GCA_036873755.1. Taxonomy (NCBI): domain Eukaryota; kingdom Metazoa; phylum Mollusca; class Polyplacophora; order Lepidopleurida; family Hanleyidae; genus Hanleya; species Hanleya hanleyi. Next base: position 41,724 of record JAVTVY010012107.1, on the reverse strand, counting down.
GCTCCTTCAGGCCTTGACCTCGAACATATCCTGATATACAACAACACACACATCATGTACATATGACAAGAGACAAGTAAAATAACAATAAATTAAAACGGAAAACATTAAAAAAGAAACATTATTAGAAATAATATAACAATGAAAACCAGCGTAGAATAAATCACTAACACTATACAACAGTTTACAAAGTGCCGCTGGAGTTGAAGTTTAAACTTGCAGCATTGGTCAAGGCACATTTCCACGAGTGGCTTATTTTTTCAGTTGTGTTCAACTCGAGAGAGTAAAAACAACCGTCACTTTATTTTTATACAGGATACCTATCTGACCGGGTGTTTGCCTTCTATGGGTCCTAAATAAATGATCGATCGAGATCATTTATCCGTGTTTATTGTACTTTTTAAATACAATCCACAGTGGCCACCCGAAATAATACAAGAATACATGTCAATCTACTTGAAAGTGCACATAGCGGCTAATATATTCATTTTCCCCAGTTATGCCAAATGTCCACTGATATAATGGTTTTGATGATATAGTATAGGCTGAGAACAAGTAAAATGGAAAATGTATGGATCTGTTGCACATAAATGTGAATTGTTCATCAATGTAGGAAAAACAACATCAAATAAAAAGGTCATCAACGTCCGTCTGTCTATTCACCCTGGACTCTGATCTACGACCACCACTATCTGGATATTGTTGATGCCATTTTCAAAATCTTCAGCTTGTGCTCATGAACTTCTACACGGCGCATCATGGGTAAATTCGCACCGATTGCCTTTGGCTATGGTTTATCGTCTGATTCACATTCGTCTAATTTGGGAAATTTGGTACCTTCACAAGCATTGTTTTACGTCAAAATACAGGCTCATCAAAATCAAATTTGTTAATTAAAGATAATCATTTTAGACTTCCACTGAAACCATCTGTGGACTCTCGCTAGTCTAATCGAAAATATTTTTATCGCCTCCAATTGAATACCTGTCAAAGTCGAGCCTCATAATTTCGCTGAACATCGTGCGATAATACAGCTGTGCCCAGTTACATCTATATGGTGGATGATTTTAAAGCTTCGTTCTAATTCAAGGGTATTTTTTGCTGCGCTAATATTCCCTTTGGAATATCCAGGTAACCGTTTGCAAGTAGCGTCAAGGACAAATTCAAAATAATGAAAATTTTATCTCTTAGAATGTGCTGTTTTTGACGTTTCTGCCCGAAATTTGGTACACTTTGTGCCAGATGTAGGGATCATTATTGAAGATTTAATATGTCTAAAATGATGAGCTATGACGTGAAAAAAAGTTCATTATTGACTAATATATGATTTGAGATGACAAACTTAAATACGTCACATTAGATTACCCCCATACGTGTTGTAGAGAATTCAGCTGTGATTATTTCTAATCGTGTATTTCTCAAATAGACTAAAAACTTTGAAGATAAACTAAGACTTAAATATTTCAACTTTGCGAATATGCATGTACGTTGGTATTTTGACTTTGTACATGATACCATCAGCAGGTTCTCATACCCCCGCCTTGCCTAACAACTTGGGACCTGCCGCTTGCGAGGCGAGAACTGTACCACAAGGCCACCGAAATGCAGTCGGAACGATGTGTTTACATCTGATGACCGAATTCCGAAGATGTTCCTTCAGGCCAGTCTATCATATGGTTTATTTTAATCGTCTCATTTGTAAAGTGAAGACGATGGCGTAAATTTTATTTCCTTGTGAACTTGATGAATGTCAGAAAATAACTGTGCTACTTAAAAACATTGAGCAGAAGAAACATAACAAGAAAATTTAAGTCACATTAATTGTATGAAAAAAGCGACTTTCAACTTTAAAAGACCCCAATTAGCATAATACCAAGTTTTTCGGCAGTCATCTCTGTTATACCAAAATCTAAGGAATAAACGCATCTATGTAAACATCCCTGCAAAGTTCCCAGCTTGCACAAGATTTAACTAAATCCATTGACAAAGAAATGCGCAGATAAAACAGACCGGTGCATTGAGACGCAGTTCGCATAACGGTTCGTTCATTCCCTCTCTTCCATATTTCCTTAACTGCCGAAATATAGAATATCGCTATGACTTCAGTATTCGGAATAGCCTTTGGTTTGTCCTACCTCTTTAGACTAGAACATATTTTCAAGGTTAGAGTATCAATGAACGAACCGCTATGTGAATTTCCCCGCCTACACTATCGGCGCATTCTCCTGTTAACGAATCAACACGAATTCTGTGCAAATCTACGGATTATTGCAGAAACATAGCTTTGACGTACATTTTGTTTTCAGAGTATGAACAACCGACAAGACTTCAGATCCATACTCAACTATTCCGCTCACCAGATCTTCACCGGCGTCCCACAAGACAGAAGAAAATTTCCAACGAGTTGATAATGTAGATGTGACTTTCCGCTATTTACGAGGCCCATGATAATGGCCCGCTTGAGAGAGCGGTCAAGGGATGATCTATTGCCATTCTCTCTCAAAGGATATGTGCCGTTTTTACATACGAAAAACTCCTTTGTGCGTGATGGGAATAAAGCCGATTTTTTTTCCACTCCAAAACCTGCCATATAAGATTTTTCTTGAAGTTTACATACTGAAATATCCCCTTCGAAAAAACTGAGAGGTTCAGTTGCATAATAATGGAGATATGATTGATCAAAATGTGCTCCCGGGCTTATTTTTCCTACGAAGTAGGCTACCATTTGCAAATTGTCCGGTAATGAGTGAATGAGTCTGTCAGTCAGTCAGTCATTCCATCCGAATACTTTCGTGGGCAAAATAAGGAGAACCGTTGACATTAGAACCTTGATTTTTGGCATTGCTGGCATTGTTACCAGCAAGTTCTGAGCTGACCGAATTCTGATGAAAATTTGATTCATAATTATATTTTTATTATTTATTGTGGTTCAGCGAGTGCACTGTCATGCCCATCGGGAACCCTTGACTGTATGTTTCACTGTGACTTTTGAAGGTTCCCTGATACGGCATATCACGTTGGACACACCGGTTCTCGTAAAATCACCGAAGTTAAGCGACTTTGAGCTCGGTCAAGAATTGGATGAGTGACCTCGTGCTGTACTGCTGAACTGACCAGTGTCCATGGTAATAGGAAAGGAGGGCGATAATAGTTACTACGCTAATGACTCACCAGCGGTGACATCTGGGAAAGTTAATAGTACCCACTGTCAATTAGAGACTGCTATATCAATTCTCTCACGGTAGCACATAGGGCCCCCAAGTCATCTCTCGAGTGCACACTTATATCATATCAAACCCTACTTCGTAGGTCCTGTGACGTTTCACACTGTCATGTTCTCGTATTGACGTCACATATCCTTTATATCAGGGAATCGCTGTTCTGCGCTGTTCTGCGATTCCTACTCCAATGTGTACTAATTATGCACCCATTTTGGCTGACCCATATTTGTTGACTTATGAATATGACTGTATGCAGACTCTTTCAAAAATCGAGCATTTCAAAGCCCGTTCCTTCTCGTTAACCAAACACTTTATAGTTGATTGCAGTAAAGGATATATATCCACCTTACACTGGATTTGAATACAACTACAGATACACCTAACGCTCTACAAAAATGAAGCGGGCCTTCTCACTCGTACGGCAAGAACGAGGAATACAATTTTGACATATCCTTTCTGGACAGTAATGTTCCAGCGAAACCTGCACGTGGCTTATACATAGTAGCATTTGCTACATCTTGTGTAAAGTGTGACGATTTTAAACCACGTCACGAAACATTACTGCCGAGACTTATAAAAGAGGGCTATACCACCAAGAACCTTCAGTCAAAGTTTCCCATATTTGGCGATCCATATCCCATGCTGATATCAAAATACGAGAGAATCGTACAAAATCATTAGTGATACGTTTCGTAACTTGTGTCTAATTCCGCTTAACCGAGCGCCAGGAGCTATATGAGCCAATGTACGTCAGTCTCTTCATGGTGTTCATATGAACAAACACAATCAAAGCATGACGGAGATGAATCATTCTCTGGATAATAACTTTACCACCCAACTCATATGGAGTAAATATGCTGGGCGATGCGCATTGGGTATTTTTTTAACATCGTGAGCTCTTACCGACATAGTTGAAAACTGTTGACCTTTCTATCTTGCAGGACACTACTCTATGTTTATGTACTGCAAAGTCTATTATTGTTCTGCATTTATATGAACGAATGCTCATTCACCCCCATGGGTTCATTCACCCCCATGGGTTAGTTTATAGGGATAGGGAGATTGCGTGCCCTTTCTATACTACTCATCACGCACTACTCATCGCGCATGCGCAGTCGACCCATTCTACTGTAGGGTGCAAGCCTGGCCCATGGAATCGCAGGTAGCGAAAACACCAGGTCTCTCGCCCCACCCTACCTCGCGCCACACCTATAGGGATAGGGAGATCGCGTGCCCTTTCTATACTACTCATCGCGCACTACTCATCGGGTATGCGCAGTCGACCCATTCTACTGTAGGGTGTAAGGCTGGAATCCATGGAATCTCAGGTAGTGAAAACCCCAGGTCTCTCGCCCCACCCTATCCCGCGCCACACTTATGCGATCCGCTGTGCAGTGAGTTTTCTTCGCAAAAACTGCGTGATAAATTATTAAATAATTATCTGATATAAAATAAAATAGGCTTTACTCACTTTTCCATGCAGGAAAGCAAACATTTTGAAGAAATCTGATGAAAATGTCACATTTCTTGTACCCCACATGGCCGCCATTTTGAATTTGTTCATGATCCTCAGCTGTGATAATCTGCAAAGTCACGGAGTCTCAGCTTTTTTGTTGTTTCGAATTTAGGAGCAAAAACTCAAAAAGGGGAAAAGTGCCCCAGGTCAAGGTGGGGTTAATGGACGACGGCTTAATATTGAATGATAGACTGTTTTTCATATATCAAGTAGAATGTATAGGTCCTCAGTTTGTCCCCAATAAAATTCCCCGCTATTCGACACCCGAGAGGGTCAATTTTGTGTACCGTATTTTAGTGAGGGAGGGAATGCGGAAATGCTACCAATTGGGGCTCAGCACGGGTGATCTCTCTAATTCCTCACAGAAATAATGATTGTTGACACGAGAGGCTTCAAACAAATGTGCTTACCACAAGAGTGCACACTCAAAAGCAATCAAATGCAATGGAAACACACACACACCGACACTGCATATATAACTCTGACACCGTGTTTGTCTTTTCTCAATTTAACTGGAACTATAAAGCTAACCGATCATTTTATATATTTTTGAAAGGGTCTCTGTCCAGGTAATGCGATACAATTATACTCTGTACATTTCGGAGAAAAATAATGGAAGCTCGAGTTTAAGCAATCCGATTTCGACAAAAACAGTCTCCATTTTAAATAGCTAATTTCCTCTGTTTTTCTTTTTGGACAAAAGCTTTGGGACAAAACCTAAGCTTTTCAAATACTAAACTACTCTATTGTTCTACAACGTATGTTTACTTTCAAACCCATGTAAATTGCACACAGCCTGAGGTGTCGTTCTATTTCAAATTTTGGTAAGGACAGAATAATACAAAACGGAGGAAAATTGTGTGATGCGTTGTCTATGGAATATATGCGCGATATTTCAAAGGTCTTGGGTGAATAGCGTAAAAGTTGTTAGTCACGGCAACTAGACTTCCGATGAAAATAACAAACAAAAACAAAACCTAGAAAATGACGGAAAACATAAGAGGTGTGACAGAAAGTAAAGTTTTACAGCTTACTGTGCTATAATTCTTCGAATGTCTCGAGCAGTCGATTTTATTCTTTGAAATGAGAATAAAGAATATCAGATATATATGATTATTCGTTGATACTTTCAAAGAAAGCAAGAAAAATATGGTTTTCGTTTGCTTTTGCTCACACTCTCGAGGGTGGACGTTTGATTTAGTAAGTTGTTGTTCATTTTCATCACCTTAGATACAAGGCTACAGAGTAACAAAATTGGGTGCTCCCCTTAAAACGTCAATATACAGCCAACATCTGCGTGAAACTGTCACCATTTCAATACCGCTATCGCCATACACTATCACCTGCAAATCACTGCAGTTATATGTAAAACCCCTTGACGCCGTTGAGCCCAGTCACGACGGGGAGCTGAGTATTATTCGGTTTTCAAAAGTGTCTGGTTGAATTTTTCTTCAGTGAAATTTTAATATTCGCTCTCCAGATCTTCTAAATCCTCAAACAGGTAGCCGTAGGAACAGATCTCGACCTCATGAATGGTGCACAGGAAGTAGAAATATTTTTTTGATGGCAGATATATCTGACCCATGTAGTGATTTGCTGTTGATAGTGAATAGCGATAGGGGTAATGAAATGGTGACAGTTTCTCGTAGATGGTGGTTGTATATTGACATTTTAAAGGAAGCACCCAATATGTTCACCATACCTCGTGGAATTGCTGCATAAAGATTGGTGCAGTGGTGCATCGTGTTCATATGTCTCCTCAAACAGAATGACATGGATAATGTTTTATATAATTAGAGCGCATATGTCATACGTTGGTCAGGCTCGTTGGGGTCACCGTTAGGGTTATGGAATGAATGGCATGTGGATATGCCGTATGTGGATAGCACTGCAGGATGCATATGTACAGTATATGCAGTGCTCAATGCATATATACGGAGGTCCATGCCGAATCTATACGATGCAATCGCAATACACACAGAAAATCTGGCTACAACTGTATAGGTTTTTCAGATGCCAATATATGAAATTTATCTTAATCTTGAACTTTCTGTCAAAGATCTCTTACACCCTGAATTCGCGCGACACAGTGCCAACGTTAGTCTCAAAACTCTAAAGCTGTATATTCTCTATCGTCTGATTCCATAAACGTACCGGAGATCGATGGTTCAACAATAGTGTGAACGAGGCCCATTGGTTAAGAACATTGTCACAAAGAGCATTACTGCCTAAGGCTTATCACCGACATAAGCTAAAATTCAACGAAAACATTGTTGATTAATTACAGCGAATAATACCTGATAAACATGAATACATGTGTATATAAGATTAACTATTTTATAATGGACTGAACTGAGAACACGAACATATTTGCATTATTTGCAGAAATATGCGTATATAAAAAATTACTAATTGACAAAAATGACTTCAATGACTAAAATGGACTAATGTGATGATAATAATACTGGCCCCATGGTTTGGTGTCCTGAATCCTCACATCGAATTTCTATTTCTTTCAGCTTACATTAGAGGGTGATAGACCCATGCAGAACAAGACATTCAGAAAGTTCAGGCCTTATCTTTGAGGATAGGTCATGGCTGCTCAAGGGAGAACCACGGAACACCACAAGCACGTATATGCTGTCAACAAAATGAGTAACATCAACATCATATTGACAATTACTACCAGTTGCAGTGTTCATGTTCACATGCACTCCAATTGTTTGCGGAGGACAGAATAATTTGGAACCTGTGTATGTAAGTCCAACAAACCCGAGAACCACAACGAATTGCCAGTTCTTCGCAAGCTATGATTGAAGATGTTGAACACGATCAGTTAATGATTGGTCATTTAACACATCAATTTTAGTAAACGCGATGGCCGAAGACACACCAGATCACTATTTTACTAACATCAGTGTGGAATATACAGGGAATAGCGTAACGTTGTATGAAATACAACGTCCAGCCATGATTTACTACTTACAAGCAACACTTTTAATGTTGCGTTTAATTACGTTATTGTTGAAGAATAGTAATTTTATTTACTAATAACAATTGCAACGTCATTTCTATATGCTTGATGTGCAATAGGACCAAATCATCGACTATGACCACCTCTGAGCCAGAGGGACAACACCTGGCATTTCATTTTATTATTGCCTAGTCTCAGATGTCAATCATTTTGATGCCAGACTGTCCTAGATTTTTAAATATTGAATCTCAATGTATATCATATGAATTTGATTAATTTCCTTCATTTACTTTTAATATTGCAAAATTTGCTTTCAGGGATACCATATATGTGGTAGGCGTTCGTGTATACACAATTTAGGAAAACTACAAAGGATTAACGTTGGCGGTAAACTTGTAAAATGGTCTTCACTGGGCCCAGAGTATTGTTAATGTAGTAAATATGGTCAATTTACACTCTATCCAGTTGAATAAATACGCATATAAAACAGCGAAATTAGTCGCATGGTGGGGTGGGGTATGATTTTGGTTGATATTTTCTTGCATAATTTTAAGTTTCTAGTCTCTCAGACTTTGGTTAAATATATATCCTCGGTTTGGTAAATACTGGATCTTCAAATAGACACCACCGAACAAAGTTGTTTATCTTGAAATTTGTATAAATCTCCAGCAGGTCTGGTGCAGTTTATGTAGGGTCCGTAGTATTAGCTGTGGAAAGCTCGATACCGGAATCATAATGGTGTCTGTGTGTGTCCGTGTCGTCCCTGTCCCTCCCCCCGGAAAAGATTAAAGCAAATATGTCATTTTTTTTTATTTTTATTTTTCCTGACCATAGCTCCACAGCCTCACCCGATAGCCACGTTCGACTCCCACTCCGAGAGATTAAATCGTGCTACACATATTGAACCCATCCAGCTCATCCAGAGCATGTCAACGCCCCTGGGACACCAAGCCCCACCCTCTATCTCCCGAATTAAGTATCGCCCGCTCCCATACCCTCATTTATTCAATGAGCTTACATCGTGCTACAATTATTCAACGCATCCACTATATTCTCACTATCCAATACATGTTGACAGAAAGTTGAAATTTGTGTGGATACCGTTGTTAACGTCATATTATTCCTGAGCTAAACATATTGAGTCAATTCTTACATGCACATGCATGTTTAAGCTCATCAGTCCTATAGGCGCCATTACGGGCCCCTACCAAACTTTCTCCGCTATCTCGGGAAAGGCAAACAAAATGAAAGTTGACCCTATGCGACTTTTTACTTTATCATATTGGGGTCATTTTGAGCCAATTTGCATAACCCCGAGTAGAGTATCATGGGTAAATTCAAGATGGCGGCCCTGTGGGGTTCGTTATTTTTCTCAAAATTCCGGCTTTTTTCGAGGAAAATTGGACAAAATCTATTTTATTTCACAACAGACTATTATTTACTAATTTATCATGAAGTTTTTGTAATTAAAAAAACCCTGCATAAATAAAAAAAAAATCGATCGAAAAATTGACAAAAATGCCTTTTCTGAAGATAACGTAATTGTAACGTCACCAAACCAGCCACCTTGGATTTCTTTCTCACATTTTCTGGTAGAGCTTGGCCCAAGGTTAATTTCACATGCGAATTGGTCTCTTGCATAAATATCAATCTTGGCACCCAGTTTGTAATAATTCTGTTGTTGATAGACATGCATGCACATCCACACGAACTGCTGTAATAGTGACTGGGGTGTAAATCATCATAGGGATCACTTTCGGTTCTAGTGATGATTTTAGGAAGATCCAGTCAGTATATTTGTCTGTGGGATCATATGACTCTTGTCAGTACTCCGGCATCGTTTTCCACCACCCTTTTAATGTTGCGTTTAATGAATGATTCACACCATTGTGATGGAATCAGATTGCACGCCTCCAACTGTCAGATATCACACTGACAATTTAGGCCTAACATATGTGATTACCTGCCAAATATTTATGATGTATATATGAGACATATATCAGAATCACGTACGTGCCACATGTCTTGAAAAAATATGAAGCGGGCCTTATGACTTTATGACAAAAGAGAATAGAATAGAATAAGTTTATTGTACAAACACCAGAGATTGGCAGGGTACGGTACAAGGATGAGAAAACATGAGTAAACATATAACAATTCAACATGCAAGTGTATCTGTATAATACATAGCAAGATTATGCAAGATATATAATGGCTGTAGTAGCGTTGAGCTATAAGTTGGCATGCCCAGATTATGTTGACGGCATACAGATTTTTTACTACTGATACAGATTTTGGTCGTATATTTATCAAACCTATGGATAGTTCTTGAACTACCCAGAAACCTGAACTGCTGGAGAAGACAACAGATCTTGGCGTAAGGTAGTGCACTCAGCTGTGTGCTTGCAGATCTTTGGACAGATAACGGAATCATTATTAGCCATTAAATACAAGAATGTTTCATGTGCAGAGTTAATATTGATGAAAGAAGAATCATGAGTATTTATAAAGGTGTATAGATTTTGTCTTAGTGTTGTGTAGCTTGGACAAAATAGCAAGAAATGCTTTTCGTCCTCTACGTCGTTCGGACAAAAGAGACAAAAGCGAAACTGGGGAAGCAAGTTGGTATAATGACCCCTCTCAATCATCAGCTGATGGTTACTGACTCTGAAGCGACAGAAATATTTACGGTGCCTGTAGTTACGCGTGTGCTCCAAGTATGGCTCAAGAACTATCCAGTTTTTGAATGTTCTGTATGTTCTTAACTTGCTGCCTACTCCATTAGAGATGTTATCATTATGTAGGATAGATTCGAATATGTCCTGTATGTGTTGTTGGATAGAAACTTGTAGACTAGATGGGTTTATATATGTTGGGTTACAATCAAGTATGTTATCCAAATGACCTAAGGCAATCAAATGTGTCCTTGTTGAGGAGAGCCAACAAGACCTTTTCTGGTGTACCATAGATATGTTTGCCTGATAGGCTAAAAATATTAACCTGGATTGTGCACTATCTTTCAGCCTCGCCAGGTACTTGGCAGAACTCAGTAAAACATCTTGGATTAAGGGGAATTCTCCAAGCTCTGCCCTAGTGGCCCAGTTTGAAGACCTCTTGTTACACTCCAATATATACTTGCAAAATTTAATATGCACGCTTTCCACTGGCAATTTATCTGATTGTGATATTGTCTTAACATAAGGGCCCCATAGTTCACTACAGTATAATAATACTGGTTTGATGATTGTGTGAAACAGCTTGATGCTGATACTAATAGGTGGATTATGTTTTAGTACCGAGTGATACAGATGATAAAGACATTTCAGGCCTTTTCCTTTCAACTGTTCAATAGCCTTGTTAAAGTTTCCACGGCTGTTTAACAATATACCAAGATAATTGTATTCATGAACGATATTAACAGAATGGTTGTTAAAATAAAAGGTTGGAGGAGCGATTCGACAGGTGCCTTTAGAAACTATCATTATATTAGTTTTATCAATGTTAACTGGGAGGTTGTTATCTTTGGAGAATGAGGCGAGAGCATTTAGACAGTTTTGCAAACCCTTCGGACTTTCTGATAATAGGATAGTATCATCAGCAAATAAAAGGTGGTTAATCTTCTGGTCTGCATGAAGTGTGACAGCATCGCAGTTTTCATTGAAGTATTTACCTATGTCATCTACATAGATATTGAAAAGTGTAGGAGAAAGGTTACACCCCTGCCTAACTCCTCTGTTACTGGTGAATGAAGGGGAGAGGCCTTTTGTGGTAATAACACGATAACTTATGTTGTTGTACATTGCTTGAATGAGAGAAAGTGTTTTTCCAGTTATACCTTTAGCTGCCAGCTTTGCAAAGAGTATGTCGTGATTTACCATGTCAAAAGCTTTTTGAAAATCAACAAAAGCTATGTACACTTTCTTTTTCTTGGACAGGTATGAGTCGAAAATAGATTTTACAATAAATAGATTGTCAACAGTTCTATGGTCTTTACGAAAACCACCCTGGTGAATCGTGAGAAGATCATTATTTTCCAGGTGGTCAACAATTCGGGCATTTATTATCTTGGTATATAACTTTCCCAAACAGCTGCCTAGAGCTATGCCTCTATAGTTATTAGGATCTGTCTGACTGCCTTTCTTATATAACGGCTTAATATTAGCAGAAGACCAGGCAATGGGGAAGTGACCTGTATTAAGGATTAAGTTGAGTTTAATGACATGGTCAATGGTAGGGGGTATTATACATTTTAATAGTTCATTTGGAATGCTGTCTGGGCCTGGAGATTTTTTGGATTTCAGGGAATGTGTAATTTCAAGAATTTCGATAGAGGTAATGGGTAGGTTAATGACATTGCACATCGAGGAGGAGCTCTGTACATCGTGGGTGTTAGTGGATGAACTGGACTGATTATGATCAAAAGTATTAATTGTTTTGAAATGTTCAAAACAGTCATCCGGATCAAGCTTTAATACAGGATGCCTCTTTACCACGTAGTTCCTTTATTAGGGCCCAGTATGCAGTTGGATTAGTGTCCTGCAGACCGTCGAGTTTGTTCACAAGCTTATCAAAGAATGTTTTACATTTATGTTTTGTTAAGCGTTTGTATTGTTTTTTGGCTGTGAAATATTTCGTAGCATTCGCAGCATAATCATCTAGCTCTTTCATTTTATGCATACAGTTATCCATTATTTGTTTATAAGCTTTGCAGTCTTGGTCGAACCAACGGCGTTTTCGATGGTGTTTCCTTCTTGTTTTATCAATACGTAGACTACACTGGGCGATCATTTGAATAATATCGTGAAACTGAGAAGTAGCTACTTCCACTCCTTCAGTTGTCTGTGGAAGAGGGGACATGATGAACTGATTAAGCTGGTGTGCTACAGCTGGTGAGCTTAAAGCTTGGTACACTTTAGTAGGACTAGAATCCTCCCATTTAAAACGATGTGGGACTCTTTCATAGACATACTTATTGTTAAGATTGGCCTTATTGGGTATTGTAATCTTACAAGAGAGTTGGGAGTGATCCGAGAGAGACATACCTTCATGGACACGCATGTACTTAACATATGGAAACAAGGTGTCAGATGTCAAAATATAGTCGACTGCACTTCTGCCATTCCAAGTGAAACATGTAAAAGCACCAAGAAGGTCGCCTATAGTGCGACCATTCAATATTCGTAAGCTTGAGGCAGCCCAAAAGTGTTCACATGCGTGTCCATGTTACATCTTGGTTTCATACTATCAACAGTATATACATCGGGAACAGGAACATGTTGGTCATTATCAAATGGAACATAATCAAGGGAAATTGATGGTGATGGATGTGTCCTGCTGGTGGACGTTCTACTGGTGGAGCTGTTGGGTGCTGATGGACTGCGCCGAACAAGTGCCCACTGCCCAGTTACCTCCCTTATACCGCGTCTTTTTGCAAAGGAGGGGAAATATTGTTAGCTGTTTTCGTTTGGAACTTTCACTTTGAAAAGACACGTGCTCTACATATTATTCTGTTTATGTAGGTCGAATCGAACAATTGATAACTATGTTAAAGTCGAGGACATTTGTAAAGAAGACGAAGAGAGGTGGTGTTATGAAAATTGTTCGAGAACATTACTTGCGGGATGATATAACGTGTGGGTCAGCAGTTTGTGACTCGTGTGATGCCAACGAAAATCCTGCCAGTTTACAACAACAACCTCAAAGACACAGCGATCTTTGCAAGTCGCCACATTACATAATACCAGATACTAACGTCGTCCTCCATCAGGTTCTTGTTTTAAACACATGTTCATTTTTGTTGTGTACCATGGGGAAAAGAAAGAAAAATTAATTCATGACTCTCCATTCAACAGCTCAAAGAATAATATGAGACATACAATGTCACATTATTTAGGGGCTTTGTCTTGGTCACCACAAGTCTGAGCTACAATTCCCCATATGAAAGTTAATTAGTAGAAAATATTTGAAGAATATGTTTTGCACATACCAGAGCATTAACATTCCTGGGCAATATATATAAGTAACAATTTTTGTCTAAAAAGTGTCAAATTGACAATTTCTTGCCGTCTACATACTGAATTATCAGATAAAGAATAAGGCCCACAGATAAACACAACTAGACTTACAATGGTTCAAACCTGCCGCATTGGCTTATTTTGCACTTTTCGGTCCATTTACAGTCGACATTTTCTCTTGTTGCAAAATTATGACACCTTCAACCAAAATCATAGTTAGACTGAATATTTCAGAATTATTGGTGTTTAAAATAGCTAAAATTGGTTTTGGTTAAAGGTGTCCTGTTTTTGTAACAAAAGAAAATCTACACCAAAAAGTGCATAAAAATAAGAAAATAAGCCAATATACTAACTTTGGTGTGCCATAAATCCGTTTTCGTGCATCTGCAGCCCTTCATTATTTTGTGTCTTATAATTCAGCATGTAGGCTGTACAAAATGGTCCATTTCATATCCCTTTGATAAAAGTGAAAGTTTGGCGCTACAAACCGAACAGCTTGAGGACGATTTCCTCTCATATTTGATCACAAATATGGGACTAATAAACCACTCTAATGCAAGTAAACCCGACATCAGTACGTACTTTAAGTACTTTGATCTTGAAAATGTATGCTCCCTGATCTGGAAGATTTTGCCTGTACTTATACATGTATAACTCGTCATAGAGACCAGATCTATGCACACGTTCATAAAGTTAGACCGCAGTTCACAGTTCGTTATTCGGGACCAGTCATTCAGCGACTCATAACAGCGCCCCTAGCAGCGCCCCCTGGTGTCAGATTTGGGATATGAATATGCAAAGATATAGAGCATGACATTTTCTCTTGCTATACAGAGTTTGTAGTTCAAAGTACTCATAATAAAAAAAATACAGATTTTCGTATCTGAGGAAATAATTGCTGGTCTCCTCGAATAATGAACTGCGAACCGCGGTCTAACTTTATGAACGTTTCATGCACAAATTTCTAAAACATGTACTGTTTTTCCTCTCAACTTGTTATTGGCATTTCAAATGATCGAAGAAGTAACTTGCAGGAGATCCACCCAAAGACCCAGAAATCTCTGTCTAGATAGCATGCAAAATTCTCATTGAAAATACTACTAATTCAATATACACGTATGAAGTAAACACAAATTCAAATCCTCTAAATCCTTAACAGGACATAATTGCATATTTGTTTATAATGGACTAGTTTGACATGTTGTTATAACAATTACATCACTGTTCTGTTTCAGATTGATGTTCTTGTCGATTCAGAGATAACCAATGTCATAGTTTTACAGACGGTTTTGGAAGAGGTAAAGTATTAATATATTTTGAGCATTTCAAAATTCTTTTTTGTTACGTATTTGTTATTTCAATCAATTTCATATAATATAAATGATATCAGAATGTGCGAGCATGCCGTATTTTCGATACGCCTGCCCATGCGGGCATGCACTTAGTTATTACTTGTTTGTCTATTATTTACTGGTCATCCGCGTCAACAATAAACAGGTCCGTGAGTTATAAATTCTACCTAAATCAATGTTGTGTTTGTTTACAAATTTCTCGTTATCTTCGCTTATGTTATGAGAAATTCACCTCCACATAGGAGAGCTCCCACCATTCTATGTATCCAATGATATATTCTCCACGATTCTATTATCGACAAGGGATAGCTCAATTGTATACAATTTTGCGATAAAAGCCACTACGTGGAGAGGGCACATAGTTTGTTATCGGCCACCATTTTGTGCTAAATGCACAGGTTTCTGGTGAACTTTTCGTCAGCAAACAAACAAACAAATGGTGCAACATCATCCGAGCAAAATAGATTGTACGACAGAGCGCAAACAAACCTTTGTACCTTCATGGAGCAATGAATTTCCGTGGTCGGAGGAAATCGAAGGCTTAGATGACCAAAACGTTATTGTGTGTACCTTATGTCATTCATACGAGAGTGTGAAGCCTGACCCGACAGATAAGGACCAGGTAAGTAGGACGCCTGGCCTGCCAGCAAGCTGTCCAAAAAGTTACAGCACTGGATCTTGGGTGAGACTAATTATGTGCATTTCATAGGCTGAGTATTTGAATTCCAGCATCAGTTTATCTCCCCTGATGTATCACTTTATTTTTGTTTTGAATCTGGGCAAACATGACCATTAAATTTTACTGCGCATCTATGTCACATCATGTGTTATAAGGCCATTCAAATATGATACATTGTTTCTGAACACAAGTCTGTGTCAATGTTGATGAGGCATGAGGCTTTTTTTTCATTTTATTTCTGATTACTGATCGCGAACCAAGGGAGACAATTCGGCTCATGCAAGTTAAAAAATCATATCATATAAGTTATATCTCTAGCTCGTTCTCAAGATCCAAGATCATCCAAGGAAGATAATTCTACCCAGTATTTCTGTTTCGGCGAGTATTTTGTTGTGGCGTGCCGTCTTCACAGTCGGCACAGAAAATTACTGATATAAAAAGAAAACATGCGGGCCTGATTGCGACTATGCGGCGGGATTTGAGAAACAAAGTGTCATATTTGAATAACCTAAGCAGGAAGGCAGTGGCGAATGCATTCTAGTTAGCATAATCTAAGGTTACAAACATCCCGTTGATTTGCTCCTTGTGACATATAAATTATTCACATCCCTGTTCATGTAAAGTTGTACATTTCATGAGTTAGAATATTTCATTTGCTGAATTATGCAATTGGTACTCGCTACTGAATGGGCCTACAGTAAGATGCTTGCATTATAAATAACAGAATCTCGTTAAACTATGTTTAACTCTTTGAACTATTTTCCAAAGTTTTCCTTTTGTAATTCTGAGTTCGATGGAAATGGTTTCACAAAAATGAATTAGATGAGGCAAGCAGGAGAGAGAGAATTAAGGTTTAATGTCGCGTTCAGCAATATTTCAGCTTATATAGCGACGATGAGGCAAGCAAAAGGACCTCTCATTGCCATATACAATTACAAGGGTCAAAATATTCGAAACATTTTACTTGTCAAACGAGTCCAGTGACCAAATAGTTTACCTGTCACCTTTAAGAATTACCTGAACATGCGATCGTTGAAATTGTCAAGTACATGTAAATGTTTTGAATGAATTTTGTCAAAGATGTATTATGAACACGAAAACAAAACAAGACAAATGGAATATGCAAATTGGGTTTAAAATCACCCCTATATGGAAGGATATGAATTAGATCGAGAGTTTCACCTTCCAATTCTATTTCATTCCCTATACATGGCAAATTTATTTGCAGGGGGGTACAGGGTTAATATTTTGACACAGTTATGGTTCATTGCATTAGGAAGGATGGTTCATGAAAGGATTAGAGCTGCTCATTCTGACCTTCATGTATTTCTCAACTTTATGAACTTGAGGAGAGCAGTTTATTGAGGATGGCAGTTTTTTGAGGAGAGCAGTTTATTGCTCACCTGGATGCTCATTTTCTAGTATTGCTTGCTGTAGAGATTTTTTCAATATTCTCTCGGAGACTCAACAAAATGTCCAGTTCATAACTCTTAAGTATGTTCAAAGATTTGATTATCTTATCATAATTTATTATCGTTCTAATTTTGTAGGTGAAACATAGAAGTATTCCGGCATACAAGAAAATAAAAGATGCCTTGACAAACCCGGACAAACATTTCTACACGTTTTCTAATGAATTTCACAGGTATTGATCCTTTGGGGGTGGGGTTTACAAGTACATGTATTCTTCGGAGTCCATGAGTGGTCAGTAACCTGAGGCCTTCAGATGCAAACTTTACGGAACTTTTACACACCCTCTAGAATTTGTCTTTATACAGCTAAAACTATGCCTTATAGCTGTGGTAATGTATATATTTTTTGAAATCACATTTCCTAAGGATTCCAAATAAATAAATTTGTTCACTGTAAAGACTTTCAAATTTAAAAAAAATAATTTTAAAAAATGAGCCTTCATTTTTAAATGGCTATTTTCGAAAAAGTATTCAACTTACAGTAACTTACATCATCATTTCCTGTAGGAGACAACTCCAACAGGAAATCTGTGTCTTAGTTTTGTCAATTCTGGTCTACTTATTTTATTGACATTTAATTGAACTCCAAAGTTCAAAACTGTGAGTTCCTCGATTTTGTAAAGAAATATCAATTAAATGTCAATAGAATGAGAAGTAGACCAGAATTGATAAAACTGAGACACAGATTTCCTTTGAGTTGTTTTCTACTGGAAATGAAGTAAGTTATGATAAGTTGAATACTTTTTATACGCCCGCCAAAAGGCGGACGTATTATGTGATGGCGGTTTCCGTCCGGTTCTCGTGTCCGGTCTATATCTGGGACAGTTTCCTATCTACAGTTTCAATTTTTGGTGAGTGGATACCCTACTGTGAGACTATGTGTCGCGTATCAAAATGAAGGTCGAGGTCAGAGGTCAAAGGTCACTGGCCTAAAAAACAGGAAATCACTGAAGTGTTCGTGTCCGGTCTATATATGTAAACATTTTCTATACCAAATGTAGGTCAAGGTCAGAGGTCAAAGGTCAGTGTGACTGAAAAATCAGGAAATCATTAATAAATTCGGAATTTTGTGAGTGAATTCAATAGGGGGAAATGAAGTGTCGCATACCAAAAAATAGGTCAAGGTCGAAGGTCAAAGGTCACTGACCCCAAAATCAGGAAATTATTAAAAATAACATTTTTTTGTGTCAGTAGATACATAAGGGGGAAACGATGTGTCACATACCAAAATGTAGGTCAAGGTCAAAAGTCAAGGTCACTGTGACCCCAAAATAATGAAATTGTTAAAAATCATGATTTTTTTTTGTGTCCATTGAGAAATTACGGGAAGATGGTTTGTCATGTACCGAAATTTAGGTCAAGGTCAATGGTCAAGGTCACTGTGACCCCAGAATCAAGAAATCTTTCAAAAAAAATGTTTTTTTTGTGTCAGTGGATACATTAGGGGGACATTATGTGCCACGTACCAAAATGTAGGTCAAGGCCGAATGTCAAGGTCACTGTGACCCCCAAAATCATGAAATTGATAAAAATCTGATTTTTCCCTGGAGTCCATTGATACATTGAGGGAAGACGATGTGTCGTGTACTAAAATTTAGGTCAGGTCAAAGGTCAAAATCAGGAAATCATCAAAAATATCTTTGTTTCTACCAGTAAATACATTAGAGGGGCATGATGTGTTACATACCAAAGTGTAGGTCAAAGGTCAAGGTCACTGTGATCCCAAAGTCAAGAAATCATTAAGTCACATTTTCATATGCCTGTCGAAGACGAGGTCATGTAATGCGATGTTGCATTCTGTCCATTCATCCATTAACACTTGTTGTCCATGTGATATCTCTAGTTTCAAGGTATGATTGATACCTAACTTTGAGTATACCTTACTCGCATGGCAAAGAGGAGCCATACATTTTGAGATCAATTTGTCAAAGGTCAAGGTCACAGTCCCCCAAAACTGAATCCAGTTTAGCTGACTATATGTGTCAGGTTGGAATATTCAGAGTTCTCTCTTCCATGTTTGAAACAGCTACAATTAGTTAAACTGTTGTGACATAAAAACCATACATTTACCAATTCAATGGGGAGAGGGGTCCTTCATGAACTTCGTACCTGTTTATTAACTCAAGAACAAAGGTTTACTTCATCACTTTCTTCTTCCTTCATGAAAAATTCTCTCGGCTGAAAGGAATCCATTTGCAGGAAAACTACTATTTTTTTGTGTTTGACTATTGTTGATTTCAGTGTGGGATATGTGAGCTCTCGGCTCTTGCTTCAAGGTCAACTAGTTACCAAGAGTTAAGCCCATTTTAGTTTGTCATTGAATATAAGATGTGATATATGTTACATTCTCAGAAGCACAAAATCGCAGACCTTTCTCAGGATTGCTAGCTACCAATTGGAATCAAGGCTATTAAACAACCTTGAAATTTGGACCAATGTAATTCCAGATATACGGGCGTATATTGAAGCCCCTTGGGCTCTTGTTTGAAAATAGCATATAAAAACTTTGAATTAAATTTTAGATTAAATTTGATTGAAATCCGAATATCTTCACAACCTACTGGTTTACAGTGAACCAAAATTAATATTTGCAGTCCTTAAGAAATGTGCTTTCAAGAAATATATACATTACCATAGCTATAAGGCATACTTTTAGCTGTATAAAGACAAGTTTCAGAGAGTGTGTAAAAGGGTGTGTAGGAGGGCTCAGTACCCTTAATCTGGGAACCTAAGATCCGATACTGACGATTACAAAAGATGGTATTTTGAATTGGATATAAAGCTCATCAATGTCACTCCGATTCCTGGTTTTAGCATTTTCTTGACATCAGATTGTATACCTCCTACTGTCGGATTTACCCTCTGATTGCACTGGGCTTGAAACCATGGTGCGCAGCTTTCATGCAAATGGCTCTTGGCCATTCAGCATCATCCGCTTGTAAAAAAAGCGGAGTGGGCTCAGCATGTCACTTCTAAAAAAGACATTGTACCGTGTGTTCTTGTGTAATAAATTTAATAGAATAAAATTTGTTAATTCTTTTACAAGATCTACTGGATTCATCTTCCGTCTCTCTCATATGCAGCTACATGGCAACTGTGTCGATCGAAACCTATACAGATTGGATGCGAATGTGCACCACATTTTTCTGCACTGTGCAGTCAGAGGGTGTTACACCAAGTTTTAGGAGCTACAAAACTCTGACAATGGGAGAATGGGTTTTCAGAGGAAAGTCATTTCTGGTTTATCCTAGGAGATCATTTTATCCGTTCTGCGGGTAACAGCTCCAGCCCATTTCCAGGGATGGTGTCTGGAAGTTGGTAGGGTCTGAAATTATTGCTTACATGACTTACTGGTGTGCTGTATTCAGAAAATTATAACATGTTGGATATTGTAGAGAAACATATGTTGAGCGTGAAGCAGGCGAGTCTGCTAATGATCGGAATGACCGAGCAATACGCAAGGCGACACAGTGGTACCAGGAACATCTGCCCACTGGTCCAAAGACTATTTTACTCACGAATGATGTGGAGAACAAGAAAAAAGCAGACAGCGAAGGATTAACTGGTTACACAGGTGAGCAAACACAAAATCTTATTCATCCTGTTTATCACTTTCATGTATTCTCTTTTTTTTTTATTGTCGGGTATTGTCGTCGTCAGTGTCATCTGTCCGTCTGTCTGTCTATCTTTCTTGTGGACAGAATATCTCAAGAACGATTATAGTCAGGCATTGTAAATTCATACCACATATGCATCTGGTGACGAGTCAGAAGCGTATCGAAAATGACCCACCTTGACATATTTTATCAAGGTCAAATTCTGTGTGTTAAGTCTAACCTTTCTGAATTCATTTTCTGTATGCAATTAAGTTAGAATAGACCAGAAAACTGTTGAAGATGGCTGACCTTGATCTATATTTCCAAGATAAAAGTACTTGATTTGATTATGAGCTATACAGAAGAGTATATTTAGAGATAAGAATTTAATCATGCTGTACCAGAACTGAACCACAGTGCAAAATTTTTCCTATCAATTAGGGCCTTGGCAAAAGCTGACCTGGCTCAACTTTCTATGTATTTCTAAAATGGGAGAACTAAAACGGGAGAACTACAGTCAACCCTACTACATCAGTTTTGTTAACCTACATCATGATGTCCAAGTCCTAAAAATACATCTTATACAATGCATGATTGCTGAGTGTAGACAATTACTGACAGCCGAAGGGTATAAGAGCCAATTAGAGAGGTACATGTAGTTCTTCTTGACCAGATACTTAACCCTTTGATAAACCTGTGTGGTGTCAATTAACCCTCTAAATTTCATTCTTCCAGTTCATGACTATGTGAAGAGTTTAAGTGGCTGTCCTGGACTGGTGGATAGACTGGCACATACGACTGAGTCCCAAGTTGTAAGTCATGATTTCTCTTCTGTTGTTTTGAAGGTAAATATTTACAGGTGAATACAGCCCTCGAAATTTGGCGTGAATAAAATGATCATTCGCTTGTCAGTAAACCGTTACGCAAATCCGAAATGGCCAGAATGAAAACTCGGTTACAGGTACGAATGCTCTGGTATCTGGTAACAAAAGCCTCAAGCTCTTCTCTGTCTGTCCACTGTGCAAACTTTAACCACATGGCATGTGTCTTTCAGCATGCAAAATGACTGAGCTGGTGTACTTTGGCTATAATTGTTTTAAAGCGAAACTAAGTTGGAACCTCAGGCCCTGTCTGTATCGTGTGTGTGTCTGTTCGCCCTCTCATGCGAGGGACTATAGTATAATAATACATGTTCCGGGCTGTTCAGTCTCTCTGACTTGAATGAGTTGTCACTCGGCCCACCATCTGAGCGTCTCTAAATTTCCAGCCATGTGTTCAACTTTTGGTACAAACTTTTCAATTGGGATTTTAATGGAATCACAAGGAAATGACGAGTCTACCTAGAAGTAGAATCATGAATGGTGGAAGCGATTTATGTGTGCAATCTCATTCCGGTATGTTAACCCATTTGTCTGTCCAGTCACTGACCACGTGCTGTGGACAGGTCCATATATCACTCTGACTGCAATCTCAGTCATGTGTCGGTGAATATGCGTTGTTGAAACGCACAAGTATATAAACTAAAATGTGGTCTAAAACGGATGAAGAAACAAACACAACAATTAGGGCATTTTAATCCCATCTTTAATTATACTTACGTTTTTTCACTGTGCACTATGGCTGAGTTGTATGATATTGGTTGACGGCACACTATTATAATTGCATAACTATTTTGCGAAACCAGCTGGTTACATAAAAATTAACATCGTCACCGAACAATAGGTATAACATAAGCCAAAATTACCGTAAGCGAATCAATTTTCGAGGCCTGTAAATATTCACTGTTCAGTGCGCCTGTTGAATTCTGTCACCCTCCACTAACAAATAATAATTCACTCACAAGGTCTACAACTTTGGGGAGTCCGTCATAAAATGGGTCTCTGTGTACTATCATAACATTACCACAGCGATAATACAGAGTGGTTTTCTCTCCAAATTGTTTTAACACTCGCGGGGTTGTAGACAAGGGGATTCATTATCACCATACGTATTTCTTCTTTGTGCTGAAATATTACCCAGAATCTTAAAAGAAAATGAAAAAACCCCCAAGGTAATAAAGATAGAGAATGCAAAATATAAACTACTCTTCCTTTTATCTTTTATATGGCGAACATATTTATTCTCCCCCCCCCCCCCATCTCGGACATTAAAAAATGCTATTTAGTTACTGTTTGAAGGAAACTAGTTGTGTCATTTGATAGTGAGACAATAATATTTGTTCAATGCATGTAGGCTATTGAAGGGAAGAAAACTGAATACACGGAGCACCTGCCGCTCTCGGAGATCCAGAGGGGAGTGAAGTCCGGTCGGTACTTACAGGGGAGTTTTCAGGCGAGCAGAGAGAATTACCTCGAGGCCTTGGTCAGTGTCCATGATCAAGAGAGGATGGTGAGTACTGGCACAATGACCTGATATGAAATGTAATATTGTCAGTGTAAACCCTAATGGCCAGTAAGGTTTTGTAGTCGCTATATAGCTGAAATATTGCTGAATGCGACATTAAACCTTAATTCTCTCTCTCTCTCTCTCTCTCTCTCTAAGGTTTTGTAAAGAACCAACGCAAATTCCATATTTGAGCATGAGGATTCTGTCTTTTAATCTCCAAATAGGAAGGATGAAAAATACCCCCAGTAGTTTGCTTATTGGCAGTCAACAGGACAGACATCATTACCAGAATCACTAGAATGGACTCTCGCCGTTTCAATTTTTTGCAAATGCGCAGCGAGGTAACGAAAGGTCATTTGTAGCAACGGCCGCATTCTGGCCAGGTTGAAAGTGGGTCATATCTCTGGGGAAAAGTACTTGTTCTGTGGAACTAAATTGTGTTCAGGGTAAATAAATATCTGGAGCCGTTCTTTAGCCCATGTGGCGATAGTCCATGAGATTTTTTAATGATTTTACGTACAGTTGCACAAAATATCAACTGTTTTCCAACACTCAGCTTATCTCTCCGTTAAAAAATTCCGATTTGGTACAAACAGGAAGTTGACGAAAAGCTGCGCAGTTGCAAAAAATTGAAATGGCAATAGAGTCTAAATGATCGCATGGCCTTCATTGTTGTTGGAAAATTCCATAAAATGGATGAATAATTCAGTATGCAGTCACAGATATAATTCTAAAGCAACACACCAGATCACATCACAACACATTGGGATAGTGGAGGGTGGATAAGAATTCAGGAATATTGAGAACAACTGCATACTTTCAACTGCGTGCGAACAGAATGCAAAATGGCGGTGTGTGTGTGACGCTTTAATTACCACGTTGTCGGGGATCTACGAAAATTGCCAACTAGAGACTTCGGGAGCACCACAAAAACTCTGATGTACAGGAATTAGCCACTCCTGACTGGACCATACAAATAAAGTTCGGAAGTCAATACTAATATATTGCGCCGCTTATCACATTAGGTTAACACATCCTTAGTAAACCATGAAGATCAGAAGTGCTGTTCAGGGCTCGTACACTACCTTGAAATCCTTGAAAATGACAATTTAGAATTCAAGTCCTTGAAAAGCCTTGAAAATTGTGCTAAAGACCTTGAAAATGGGAATTCCTGTACATGTTGTCAATTCAATTGTGAAGTTGTAGCCCAAAGTTGTACTGCCATTTGCCATCAGATGGCAAACTTAACCCCATCATAGCGATATAGCTTTGATCAGCCAAAGAGAATTTCAGATAGATAATGTCTGAACAGTGTACATGTATGTATGTTGACAGAACATTCTTACACTTGTGTAAGAAAAAATCTTTATAAAGTTGAACTGTATAGCTTCAATGACACTGGAAGTAATATGCCTTGAAAACAGCATCTATTGCCTTCAAAAGCCTTGAGAATGGGAAGCTCCGAGGTGTACGAACCCTGGCTGGTTTTCTAAAGATGATCCCCATCATCCTTGTGTAGATAATGAGCCCACAAACCTCCTTCTCTAGGTGGTACGGTAAATACTCTAATAATTCTATCACCCTCGATTTTGTGGACAAAATTCAATCGTAACAAATTTGATCACCGTCTAAAATCATTAAAATAACAAAGAAGTGATGAATTACCTGCATAATTTTGAACTTTTTTGTCAAGTTCTTGTTCTTAAAATTTGATCACCCCTTGATTTTATGGTGGGAAATTTCACTTCCTGTGATTGAATTATTAAAAGATTTACCAAAATTGCCAAATCTGAGGGCAAGCTTACTAGACATGCTAGACCACTCGGCCATCTCTGTCAATATCGCCTCCCCTTATTTTAGGTACCTTTGAATCTATCACAATGAACGTGTTTATTGTTTTGACAAATAAAAGGTGAGCATAAGAAATAACACCCAACAGTAGAATAAAATCACTAATAATTTTGATCACTTCAAAACACTCTTTAAGAACTGATTCTGAAAAATAATCTGCCTTTTTTCAGTTCTATTTGTTCAAAACTGATTGTCCAGTTCAGTGTATAGAATTTTTGTGAGTGTCTTGCTCGCTGAAGAAATGTATTAATTTAAAAGGTTATTTCATCGGTTTTCATGATCTAGTTGATGTGTACATTGATAGATTTGTCTCATAATCATCCTGATGGTAAATGCAGCACATCCATAGCCAGGGTCACAAAGAACAGACTTTCGGCAAATAGACTTTATCGTGCTATACCTTAAAATTCAAAAGAACCACCAAGAAATGCCACACGTGGTTGGTAACTTCTCTTAAATATGGCAGAAAATAGTACGGTTGTGGTTACTGCTTAAATGTCACCTGCAGATAAAACGATATATACAGTGCTGACTGTTAAACTTTCTAAACCTTTTCCATGGAATGCGTGACTAAAATTGGCATATTTACAGAAAAGCATATTTGTCATGAAAATATTATTTGTATGATTACAGCTCTCATAAATAATGTGTTTGGATCTAATAAAAACTGTGACACAGATTCTGAGAATATAAAACTCAGTGATACAGGATTTTCACATTTATATTTTTTAAAAATATTCCAATTTAGTTGTTCCATAGTGAACCGCTATATGTGTAGAATGCTCGCAGGACTGAAATACATAAATTTTATTTTTTGCATGTACACAAAGTCCTTAATATCAAAGTTCTGCCAAAGCGGTAGTTGGTCTAGCTCTTTAGATGAGATGACAATAGGCCTTATAAGTACACCTGTCTGGCGAACCGTGTTGGCATTCAGACAAACAAGCCTATTGTTAATAAAATTCCCTGTCACAGCCAGTAAGGAACGATGTGCCACATTAAATGGCGAACTAATGATTGACCCCCGTGATACCTGAAGTCCAAGGTCCAGGAAATATACAGTACATTACCTGTAATTTTAATGGTGTTTTGGCAGATATTTATCCAGGGTCATCGTCACCTGAACCGTGCGGTGCACGAGGACATCGTAGCCATCGAACTCCTACCAGAGGAGGAGTGGAGCTGTCCATCCTCTGTTATCCTCCAAGCCGAGGTCAACGAGAAAGGTGACGAAGATGACGAAAATGAAACTGAGGTTTGAACAATTTCTATTTACTGTATATGGTAAGATGGCCGACTTGATTACGGTGGCCTCTCACATTGAATGGACTGGTGATCGGCTTCATGTCTTTGAAGGCATGTTCTTTGTGCCTAGATAAGCATTAATACGAACCAGACACTTGTTGATTAGCTGACGCCTGCTAAAACAACATCAGCAGAGGTAACATTCTCCGCCAGGCATACTGCTTAGCCCGCCCAGTGAGGCGGTTCACTCCAGGGAAAATGGCATATTACGTTTCATAGTCAGCCGTGGCTGCCAGCGTTCTCCACTTCAGCCGGATCCATGCATCACTCCCAAACCACTATTTTGTTCATTTTTATACGCCCGCCAAAAGGCGGACGTATTATGTGATGGCGGTTTCCGTCCGTGTGTCCGTCTGTCCGTTGTTTCAAGACAATAACTTCTGAAAAACTGAAAGGATTCTTTTCAAATTTGGTGTGTGGGTACCTCGCCTCAAGATTTCGCTTGGGATTGTTTTTTGCACCGATCCGCGTATAGGTGGCGCCACCTGGGGGCAAAGTTAAAATTTTGTTTCGGGACAATAACTTTAAAAAAACTCAACGGATTCTTTTCAAATTTGGTGTGTGTGTACCTCGCCTCAAGATCTCGCTTGGGATTGTTTTTCGCACCGATACGCCTGTAGGTGGCGCCACCTAGGGGCAAAGTTAAGATTTTGTTTCCGGACAATAACTTTAAAAAAACTGAAAGGATTCTTTTCAAATTTGATGTATGGGTACCTAGCCTCAAGATCTCGCTTGGGATTGTTTTTTGCACCGATTCGCCTTTAGGTGGCATCACCTGGGGGCCAAAGTTAAAGTTTCGTTTCCAGACAATAACTTTAGAAAAACTGAATGGTTTCTTCTCAAATTTGGTATATGGGTACCTCACCTCAAGATCTCGCTTGGGATTGTTTTTCACGCCAATCTGCCTATAGGTGGCGCCACCTGGGGGCCAAGTTAAACTTTTGCATCTGTCGGACTTTCCGGACAATAACTCCTGAAAAACTGAACGGATTCTTTTTAAATTTTGTTTGAGGGTACTTCGCCTCAAGACTTTGCTTGGGATTGTTTTTCACGCTGAGCTGCCTATAGGTGTCGCCACCTGCGGGCCAAGTTGAAATTTTGTTTTCATACAATATCTAATAAAATCCTGGCCGGATTAGGACAAATTAGGTAATTGTGGGTACCTGGATCTCACTTGGGATTGCTCTGCATGCTGGGTAATGAAAGTTACGGTTCCAAGTCAAATCAATTGTTTCAACGTCAGGGGACTTGAACCCCTCGGGTTTTCATTACAACTTTGTAACAACTATTTACTTAGTCATGCAAATTTCGTTAACAGTATCTTAAACGTGTAAGCTTATAGAAAGGTGAAATCATGTCATATTAAGCTTACTGAAAATAATAATGAAAAAAAAATGGTCCAACTTGTTTTTGTCAATTTTTTAACTTAGTTACACATTCATACAAAGACATAGTACAAGAATATATGTGAAGGGGGAAATGTCCACAGGGGAAAATGTCCTGGATTCGGTAAACTGACTTAGCAAAATCGAGATAATTTGGCCTCATGACCATGGTTCTTCCATGTTGACATCCTACTGTCTTGAAGATAAGCCTGGTGACCCCTCATTTTATTAGATATTTCAATTCAGTATTGTTCCAGAAAACTATCGAGGCATTTTGAAGAAAATGACATTTAACTTCTCAGAAAATATGAACTAATCCCATATATTTGTTTAGGGTCAAACCATTATAATACACCATATACATTCCTAGATTATGCTAAATTAAGCCAGGTGACCCCTGAATTTTATCTTTTATTTTGAATGTTGAACGTTTGCTCTACCTACAGGCTTCAAGACTTTTGCTTTCCACGTTTAAAGATGTAATCAGCCTCAAAATCGAAGGATTTTTGTAAACTCTCTCTCGTCTGTTTTTCAGCAGCGAAGTTTGCTAAGGTAGTATATTTGATGATAGTGGAATTGCCATATACAATGAATGCAAGAATATCTTGTCAGAGAAACTTGAAACTCTGCCCGCTTCGACGGGTTTTCCGTTTCGCCATTGAATATGTGCTGTACGTGGATAGGAAAATGACGTCACTGTGTGACGTATGAGTGATGTACCGACGCTCAGGAATTTGAATGCTGAAAAGCTGCAGCCATGGAATAACGTCATCGTTCGTGCCTAAGGTTCGGTAGAGTGGCAGAGCATACGTGTAGGCAGAATGCACCACACGTGTAAATGCTTGTTGACACGCCCGCCGGAAAATAAACGGCATGCCATGCCGATTATTCTTAAAGACCAATTCTTTCTATTTTCTCGTGAATGGTGGAAACAAGTATAGTTGTGTATGGTCAAATGTGTTTTATTTTGTACCTGTCATGACATATCTCACTTTCGCGGAGTTTGGGAGAGATCGATTCCAGCCTAGATTTGAGGCTGATTACGTCTTTAATATTTCCTTGGTATCCTCTTGGGATTTTAGATACAGAATCACAATGGTAAATCACATTTCCATCCTATAATAATCTTCGAGTTAAAAATTGAATGAAGTGACAAAATATCTCCTGTTGATGATACTGAAGTTCCTGGGTCACTGTATTTCAGGAGTTAATGCTGAAGAACAAAGTTCCCAAAGATTTGAGACAGCCCACTGGTCGAGTGGTGGGAGTTATACGGCGCAGCTGGAGACAGTATTGTGGTATCTTACAACCATCATTTGTTAAAGAGGTATGTTATCTTCATTAGATTTTAGCGATTCCATTATTTTGTCGGTCATATTTTGCCTTCGTCTATTGCAGTTACAAACCAGTAGACTCTGGCATTTTATGCCCGTACTACATGACAGGATGTTTTAAGTTAATTTAAGACATTGTCCGTCCATTCGTCCGTCTGTTAGCTTTTCTCTTGGACGCAATTAGATCAAGCAATTTGTTTGAAACTTGCATGGTTTGAATTCTGGTTACGATGTGAAGATGTACATGTGATTTGAAGATGTCCATGTGATTTTATAACTTCCTGCAGCATATATTTCCAGACATACAATCTGATTAGAACTCAGACTTAATAACCGCTCCTCTATCGGATATGTCACTAATTAAGATCTGGGCCAGTCTGTATCTTAAATCTGTCGCGCATGTCAGACTGGCGACCAATCACAGCCCAACTTCAACGGGTGAATAGGTACCTATCCGATCAAATAATAATCTTCGGTGATTGCTCGTGGAGAGCAAGAACTTCGTCAGCCACCTGGGTTGGATTTTTCTGCGCCTCGTTCACTACAGAAATAATCGGATAGGCACTTAATCGCCTGTTGAAGTGGGACTGTGATTGGTCGCCAGTCTGACATGCACGACAGATTTAAGATACAGACTGTCCCAGATTTTAATTAGTGGCATGTCCGATAGAGGAGCGGTTATTAAGTCTGAGTTTTAATCAGATTGCCAGACATATGCCCCTTTATCATCAAAAATACTCTTGTAAACCCAGCTACAAGAGGTTTCATCAGATCATTTTGAAATGGGTAAACATTATTCTCACCATATGTGGTTTTTCTACTTTCATGGGTTGAATTTTCTTGAGTTATGCCCCTTTTAATTTTTTTCATAAAGTACTAAGCAACAAGTCTTAGACTTTTTCTCCGGATTGATTAAAGATGGCCATAGGCAGTGCCAATTGGTAATTATAAGCAATCTTGAAGGTATACGTTCTCATGAATGTACCCATGGGTGTATTGAAGGTTCTTGGGCTCTTGTTTGTGACTTGTTTGTTTGGAGAAATGTCTCTCGATTTGAAATGGATATTTGGAATATATCAATTCAACAGATTATGCCCATCTTCTATTTTCAGAGTAACAGACACATCTTCGTCCCTGCGGATAAACGAATCCCTAAAATTCGTATTGAGACGAGACAAGGGAAAGAACTCGCCAGTCAACGTATTGTTGTAGCCGTTGACTCATGGCCACGACACTCGCGCAAACCTTTGGTACTTGTCATTTTTCTTGAAAACTATAACTCGTTTCATGCCACTTTGGAAGATTGAATATTTCTTTTCATTTGATGTTGATTTTACTGTCAAAACTGGCACTGTGACTAGAGACAAAGACTTTGTTGAGATTCACCATTAGGAGTATAACTTTACAGGCCTGGATGTGACCCTCCTATGGCATGTGTGTATAGGACTGCTTCCATCATGTCCTCATATATTTCTACTGCCAAGAACACGGGGACTACAGGGGTAGAAATATTCAAAATCAAGTTGTTTTGCTTTATTGAACTATTTCTGAGATTTGCTGAACCAGTCACAAATTAATTTCTCAAGCGACCTTTGCCTTTTACTTTTGGTTTATCTCTGACATATTAACGTCCGGAGCTGTAATCATACCATCGCCCTTAAAATTTCATGTCACTGCCACGCCAGATGGCGGTGATGCAGGTAGAGCTTTTGGGGCTTTGTCTGTATGAGTATTTCCGATCTTTCTAATTCCCCTTGGTTGCGGACTTTTTTTTTACGTAAAGTTTTACAGGCCCGCCATTTTGTCGACCGAACACGAGGTTTCCCTTCAATGTACACCTCATTCCGTGTGACCGACCCGCTGCTTCACCCGACGGCCTATAATACTTTCAACTGCCTGACAAACAGCCGAGATGTAAAGTGCTCATAGATACAGGGTAAATGTAGAAGGATGACGTCGATAATTCAGACCAATCAAAATGTAGATCACGAGGGATGCCCTTTCAATCCCTAACAACAACAACATCAAGCATGGCGAGTTGACTTTCGTTGAAATTTGCACATGAATTCGGGGAATAAAACTAAGATGAAGCGGTTGCCTTTATAAGCGATCTCATAGCAGGTTTTGTATTTTCTAGAGATTCAGGGCTGATAAACTGCGTCGGACAATTGTCCGAGGAACAAACCAATTTTACCGGACAGTACGTTTTTTTGCCTGACATGTCCGACAAATCAATGTATATTTCGTTCCCTGGACTAGATTTCAGTAGTCTTTCATTGGGACAGTTGTCATGTGTTTCTTGGCTTTGGACAAGATATTAATTGATGCTGGGCTGTATAGGCCTTTTCCTATTTAGTGTAAATGGTTTTAGGGTCTTTAGGCACCCTTTCAGTGGCATAGGAAGATGATTTGACCTGGGTGTGGGGTATGGAATGTCTCCAAATACCATCTTAGCAATATGCGCAAAAGGTGTGTCATGCTAGTGGGCTCGGTAGGAAAAAATTTGAATTCTAGAGTCTTATTTCCCCGTGATCTGGAGCATTTTCGGAAGTTCTTTCAGATACTTATTGGACCACTTTTATACTTATCAATACATTATCAATGAATAAACAACATCAGCTGAATTTTCGATCTCAAAACCTGGAGGAAAGACCCTGATGCCCCCCCAGGTTTATACTTCAGTTTAGTTCTCTCATCATCATAATGCTTCCAATAGGTGGCAGTACAGCGGTGACCAATCTAAAAACTTTGCATCTGCCCGTAAATTATTGGTTTTGGCGAACTGGGCTACCCTCTGTGAACAGTTTATTGAAGTGAAATATTACAGTCGAAAGATTGAACATTAAATAATATCTTTACCCTATTCTTACAGGGTCACTTTGTCAGGAAGTTGGGAGATGTGGGAGATAAGGACACTGAGAATGAGGTTTTACTGCTAGAACATGACGTACCTCACTCGTCTTTCTCTGAAAACGTCCTCAGCTTTCTTCCCAAGATGCCATGGTCTATAACGGAGGAGGTAAAGTAACTTTTTTTTGCACAATATTATGACAATATACATATATGTTCATCTATTTTTGGCCATTCAGATTTTGTGATACAAGGTTGAAATTTATTGCTGCAGAGTGAAATTAAGATGATAGATTTAATTATATTAACTCATTAAAGGTGAAATACAAAGGTTGCAATGTTCCAAGAATTGGTTTGGTTAAAATAAAACAATAGCGAAGTCTCCAAACTGTGACTGTACGAGTAATTTGCCCTTGTCCGCTAGTGGGCGCTTGAGTCAGGGGGGACAAAATGTGGACTCGATAAGATGAAAAGAGATAGGTAGTCATCAAAACAGTGCAATATATTCAGCAAACGACAATTCCAATAACTTCAAAATTGGGCTCAGTGGCATGACAGACCACACTTGTCAATGTGATATTTTGTATTTGGCCATATCCACGTTCAAGGCGACATTTTCTATTGTAACGCCAGTGACATCATTATTATAATGCGTAATGTCCTTTGTTGACGTCATGATGCTGTCGCCATATCTGATTGTTGCATGACATCACAATACAACGTTGCTATAAGAAAGATACATTGTATGGGATTTTGTCCTCCCCGATTAAACGTCCTCTGGCGGACAGGGGCAAATAATCTTTTCCTGACAGAATGGAAACTTCCGTATTTAGAGTAAGTTTAAAGGAGAATGGAAAATCGGTGAATGAGGGCATATCCCAAAAATGTGCATTGCTTAGGTCTCTTGCATGAATAATAGGCAACAGGAAGTTATCATGTAGCCCTCTTCTCCTGCAAGTATTGGGCTGCTTGTTTTTTTTTTTAATTATGTTTAATGAACTTACAATCGACCGATATGGAAAATATTTTGTGTACGTGAAAAGTTAATTATTTAAAAACTATGAACATGTGTTTTATGAAATATTAAAAATCCTTTGCAGTTCACCTTTAACAATAGTTAACCATTAATGATAAAAAACACTGTATATTTATCTCAACCGTTGCTTTAACTGTTGTATAATAAATAGTCAAATAAATAAAAAAGAATACAAATTGTTGATATAATAAAAAATAAAAATGGACAAATTTGACATCTGCCTTCTGTTTTCTAGGACATGAAGTATCGCCAGGACTTACGACATATCTGTATCTGCAGTGTTGATCCCCCGGGGTGTACTGACATTGATGATGCCCTACACTGCAGAGCATTGGATGATGGGAACTTGGAGGTATTCAGTACCAACTGGTGCTAAATATTTTAGAAGTCATTATACAATTTTTGCCAGTATTATAGTATTATGCTACTTCTGGTAGATGTGGAAATTTCTCATCAGCTCAGTCAACAGGCCCTTGATTCAAAATTGTTACAACATCATCGAAAATAATTATGAATAGTGTGTTTTTTGGTCAGTGTAGACAGTGTCCTCATTGACTATATTACAGTAATCCCACTAAAAATTCAATCACGGGAAGCGAAATTTTCTTCTATAAAATCAGAGGTGATCAAATTTATTAGAGCAGGGAGTTGACAAAATGGTTCAAAATCATGCATATAACCCATTGTTTCTTCATTATTCCAATGATTTTAGAGGGTGATCAAATTTATTAGAACCACCGATAACATTGAACTTTGTCCCCAAAATTGGGGGTGATTTGAAATTTGATTGACTTATTGGCGGTATTCCCGTAATATTTTTTAGTTTAATGCCTTTTGCTCTTTTGATGATGTTAGAATTAGCTTATTTAAATGAGAGGACTGCTCCATTGATATAAACCAGTTCAGTTTAGTAAAGTACCTCCATGTTGTTTGTGTAGGTCGGTGTGCATATTGCGGATGTCTCGCACTTCATTCGTCCAGGCACAGCTCTAGATGACGAGGCTGCCATGAGAGGGACAACAGTCTACCTCACAGATCAGGTCAGATCATAGATATAGCATTATGATAGTAATAGGCATACTTTATCTGGATATATCACCTTCA
Organism: Hanleya hanleyi; assembly: GCA_036873755.1. Lineage (NCBI taxonomy): Eukaryota > Metazoa > Mollusca > Polyplacophora > Lepidopleurida > Hanleyidae > Hanleya > Hanleya hanleyi. The sequence continues at coordinate 7,650 of JAVTVY010012107.1, read as the reverse complement.
CTTACTGTGGCCCTATGAAAGAGTATGCAAACAAAACAGGTCTATAAGCAGCTCATGAGTGCTGCACACCTCTTCTTAAAACATTCGAGATTTGTTTCTAACCATTGTTGAATAATATAGCATTTTTGGACTGATTGCGAAGCAATATCAATATTGGATTGGTGAAGTCTGGCCGGCAGGCTGGCTGGCTGTCCGTCTTCAACAACTTGAATTCAGGTTACAAGTTTCATGTTAAAGTTTGAGCGCTACCCTGTTATCTCACAAACTAAGCCTTTTACTGTTACTATTATTTTCAACTTAATATTGCAGCGGATAGACATGGTGCCAGAATTGCTGAGTTCTAACCTGTGTTCATTGAGAGGCAATGAAGAAAGGTAGGAATGGATGTTGGCAGACCTCTCCCTGAAATGTAAACTGGCCAATCACTGATCTTGCAGCCATAACGTATACCAGGAGGCAGTGGGATTTCTATAAAGGCCGATCAACTATTAGACCAGTTAAAGCTATAGTTTAATATTTGATTAAATATATAATGTGCCTGGAACTCTTTGTGACTACAGGGCTGAGTACCCAGTATACTCCAGTTTACATCCACAGACCTGAAGCAATCATGCAATTATCCAACATTATACTGGTAAAATCGACGCTTCGCTGGGAGGCATGATACGATCAATCTGTAACAGCAAAAACTGGAAATCCAATCTTCACCAAGCAGAAAATAAAACACATAGTTCAATTGTAGAAAACAAAGTGCATTTAATGGTGAAAGGAGATTTTGCGCAGTCAGCAAATTTCGATTCTCGCAAACTGTGCCGTTGGGAATCCAAAGTCTACGAACTTGGATTTGGATTCTCGCAAACTATGCCGCTGAGAATCCAACTGAATTCTCGCAAAATTTTGCGAAATTCTACCCCTGCTACATCCGAAGCAATGCATGCATGTAGAAGACGGGATCCGTCGATAGTGAAGTCTACATGAGCCCACTGGTCACATCGTCAGTTTCCATAAATTAAAACTTGTTTAAATATTTGTTCTGCATTTTCTAACTCAGATTATCCAAAGTTTTTTCCAAACAACCATCTTCACAAGTCCAGGTAAATCCTAAATCCTCGCAGAGGGTTCACCTGGACATTTTTGGTAATTAGAATGAGTTCTTGAGTCGATGCCTCTATTATATGGTACATTTCATCCCTGCGCTTGTTTTGAATTAGCATGTCGGTATCCCAAGCCTGAGGTTTTTTCTTTGACTTCCGATTTGGATTTCAGTCTAACATCATCAAAGCAGTTTAGCCCGCGATGAAAATCAAACCTGTCACATCTCATACCTCGCAGCGGATTGGCGTAATCAGCTAGCTAGCTTAGCACATTTACTGATTAGTTTGGTTTAGAGGAAACCCCTTGATCTCTTTATATCCAAAACTGGTATGGGTATCTAACCAAGCCAGTGTATCGATCCTAACAGATCAATCGATACACTGGCATGCGAGGATGCCCAATAAATGAATCCGGTTGATCCACAAGATGGTAACAGAAACAAGAGGTTTGATTCAATGCAGTTGCAATCTGGTCTAAAAACGATTAACAGAGACCTCATCATGGAGTGGTCAGTGAATCTGAAATTTTGTACGAATTCAAATTTCTGCTATTAACTATTTGTCAAAACCATGTTTTCAAATTTATTATACTCCCTGTCTAGATTGGCATTCTCTGTTTTATGGATAATGACCCAGGAAGCTGAGATATTGAAGACTACATTTACAAAGAGTGCAATAAAGTCCAGGGTGAGTATTTGATTCCTAAATCGTAAACCTGCTATAATTCAATGCCTTAATCTCCATTAAGCTGCACAATCAAACGTAGAAAACGGAAGTTAAAACTAAAAGTTAACTCCCCTAGGAGAGTTGTCCGCCCCTAGGAGAGCTCTCCCACTCATCCCAGTGAGGTTACTATAAAAGGCACTGCCAAATCATTCTAGTCCTCTTTCTCCTGTTTGCTCTCGACAGTGCACATCTAGAAGAAGTGTTTGATTCAATTACAACTGTTGTTGTTGTTTCGCTGGTTATATCCTTTACCAAGTGTGACTTGTGTTGTTTATTTTCGGAATTTCTTCTTACCTTAGTATGTCTGAGGTTCCGACTTCTATTCCTTGTCGTACGTGTGGGCAGATTTTTGTCCCCTTTGGACGTCCACACGGCTTGTTTTTTGTTGTAAAGAGTTGTTATCGGCGACCACGTGCGCCGAATGTGTGTTATAGAACGCGTCGACCTGGAGGAATTTTTGCCCAGGCTCGACGTGCTTATCTTTTTCATGCTTGTGTTGACCCGTCTATTTCGGAGGCAACAGACGGGTATTGGAAATTTCCCTGGTCAATGTTATGAAATGTAATGAGGATCTCGACCGAGTTGGCTTGGATTATCTCATAGTATTCAAGGTCCAGTTTCACCCGCGTCGGTATATATTCCTCCCAGTGGCACTATTCTGCAGGTAGGTAATTCTCAGTTGTTAGACAGCTTGACCTGTATCGGTGCTGCTTTGTCTGGGGTCTCTACCAAACCCGTTCCATTGTCCGGCTTAACAAAGACCAAGTCGGTCTTGCCGGTGCGTTCCATTGTCTCCATCAGACAAAAGAATTTCTTTGCCACATGTTATTTCGCCTTTGTCTATCGGTTTACCACATGTTTCTTCTAAAAAGAAGAAAGCAAATAAACATCGTCGTGTGTCAATTTCTCCGTTGCGGGTTAATTCTAAACATAGTTTATCTAAATCCGTTTCTCTATCTATGGAGGTTGTCGGGGCGAATGTTGGACTCGCTTGAGTCGGCCACGTGTTTAGTGTCTTCGGACGTACGTCGCTAAAATATTTTCCTCTTGTCGGAGTTTTGAAAATTTTAGACTTGATTTTTCTATATCTTGAAATGATCGTCTGACGATGTTTTCTAAAAGTCATTATGAAATCTCATGCTTAACTAATAACACAGTACTGCATTAGGGCAGTGTGTATTCAATATCGCGTCTCCACACAAACAATGAGTTTCGGCCCGCTGTGTTTGATGTGGGCTTTTATTGGCTCTCACCATTCCGTTTGGTTTTTGGTCAGTATGTGAGCCTATTGTGATTTGTACTATAAACGAACAGGTTTTTGTTTCGTTGATTCACGATTTTATCCATTGAATTGTTGTATAAATCTTTACTAGTATTGTGAATACTATCCTCGTTCTGGCGCGGGAGGTTCGTTTTCCCCGCCGGGGAAATCCGATTCTTTATAAGCAGTCCGTCAATGTTCCATGTTGTTGTTGTATCTTTTGTTCGGACTTGCAGTTTTTGGTAGTTTTCACCTTCATGCATTCAATTCTTTGGTCCTACCAAAAAGGTAATCTCTTGTTATATCAAGTATTATTATGTGATTTTGATATCCTGTGTTCAAGAGAGAACTTACAGAGGTTTTATCTGCCTTTCTTGCTTACGTGATTGTTGCATTTGTGTACGTAACCACAACTCAACCCTATTTACTACGACCATTTGTTGCATTTTAATGAGCTTCTTTACTGATCTCTTTATGTAATTAAGGGTGTGTCGAACAACAAAGAGATCACGTGTTGGTTTATCGTGAGTGAGTAAACCTATTCACCCACTGTTTATTGTGAAAGTGTGCTATTCTTTGAAACACAAATTTCTGTTGTTTACATTGTGATTTGTTTGTTTCTCACCAAGTTGGTCCCATCTGTATGCTGTATTACGCTTATAATTCAGATGGAGTTGAGCATTATTTTTTTTTGTATTTCTTCTCTCTGAGAAAATTTAAAATTGTTAGCGTGAGGGTGAGTGTATTTTCCGGGAAATCTTTAGAAATACTCTCGTTCGACGATACGGAATGACACGCAAATTCGCAAATTCGTGAAGTCTTCTTGATTACCGGTACAGTCTACAAGAACATCACACTGCTCTTTAGCAATATACTTACCGTTTCTGCTTCTCGACAACTTGTTCGTGCTAGGTCATTTCAAATTCTAAATTTTTAATAACCTTACCTTCCTGCCGGCGAGAGACTTTAAATGTATTTCCTCTCTTCAGGAATTTTAAATTTGAGGATCTTTTCCGGTTACATTGAAATCTCTTTGTTCTGGATGTCGGTGGTGTGACTATTTTTGAGTTATAAATAGTAACATTGTTGTAAATGTTAATATTCTCTCCATATAAAACTCCAGTACTGATTTTCATGTACAGGAGACAAATTACATCGGGAGAGGTCATAATGTAATCCTGTTCACTATCACAGTTTTCATGTTCACTGACACAAAGATCCATAATACCATTTAGCTCATTGAGCTTACGTGTGATTAGCGCTAGGAACATTTAAAGTGTTCATCTCTACTGCGTTTCTATTTTCTAAAAGAAGGAAAATAATTACAATCGAATTCGGGGTTACTGTGTTGCAACTCCTTTCTCGCTTCGCACCTTTACGACATTACATTACGTCGTTTCGTTGTCCTCATACACCTGTACGTCGTTTCTCGCCGTTACGTCGTGTACTTTTATAAGTTTGTATCCTGCTCTATTATGGGCATGTATGTACATTATGTTGCGAATGCGGAAATCACTACGTTGTTTATCACACACAACGTTTCTCTCATTTTTCCACGTTCCGGTACGCCATAACGCCGTGTTTCACGTCATTGCTTCATTTGCGAGATGTATATTTTTTTTCCATTCATCTTCGTTTTTCGGCTCTTCCTTCGATGCTCCATCGTCGGTCGTCGGCGGGAGTGGAAGTCCGTCCGTTTAGCGTCATCCTTCCATTTGTATCAGTTCCTCTCGGGTTTTTCACATGGTGATTTACTTAGGTGCATCGTTACACTACGAAGAGAGTTTTGTTCGAGCATTTTTGATTCCGGTTTTGTGTTGAGATAACAAAATTGTGTTGGAATCAACAGTATTTGGTCTAATACTGTTATATGGAAGATGGAATAGGTCTTTGGATTATGGACGTGGATAGTGATGGACGTCGCCTGGATTGTGAATGATGGTTTAGACGTTTGTAATTGAATTCAGCACAGTTTGTGTTGATTTTTGTTTAACTCAGAACCATGTTGACTTTAACACACAATATTTTGTGTTGAGATCCGTTTACCTTAGGATTGTGCTTAAACGACACATTGTTTGTTCGTGGTGTACTTGGGGGACAGTTTTTCGACTTTCTCCATCAAGTACTTTATTCCCGTAGAGACGGTTGCACCAGTTGTTAGACTTTGACATTATGGTTCTGTCATCATCTTAGGGCTTTTCATTTCTATGCAGGACCTTACTCACTACATTCGTTTTTTTACGGGTTCGGTCTCTGCAGCGGATTTATTTGTCCTGGTGCCGAGGACGTTATGCCGATCCCGACTCTGTCTCTATTTCCCTCGTTGCTGACTTCCTCCTTCATCTTCACCGGGATAGGAAGTTTCATATTAGCACCATTGAAGGGTATGGATCTGCTCTGGCTAGGGTGTTACATCTTACCTCTGGTATCGACATTAGCCTTAACGATTATATCTCTGCGCTTATTCGCGCCTTCGCCTTACAGTCGCGTCGTACTCGCCTACTGTTACCGAAATGGGATATCGGTGTGGTTCTGTGTGCTTTGATTCGTCCGCCCTTTGAACCCTTTCTATCCGCTTTTCTAAAGCTGTGTCCTACAAGGCGGCTTTCTGGCGGCTTTTGCTTTGGCGTCTAGAGTGTCTAAACTTCATGCTTTTGTGAGATCTTCCATGACTGGGACGGCAGATTGGTCTCGCATTTTCCTTTCGTCCCGTTCCGGAGTTTATCGCCAAAATGAGTCTGTTCGCTTAGGTCCGTGCGCTCAACGGTCGTACTCTATCCTGCGTTTTCAGACTTCGTACATGGGCTCGAAGACGACTTTTTGTTATGCCCTGTTCGAGCCATTCGCCACTATCTTACTCGTACCGATTCCGTTCGCGGCTCTCGGCGCCTGTTATTTCTGTCGTTTCGCCCGTCTGCAATGCATGACATTACGAAAAATACCATTGACACGTGGTTGAAGAAGACCATAAAATGGTCTTATCAATTGGCCATTGACGCCTCCCCACTACTGTATACTGCTTCTTCCCATGAGATTCGTGCCATCGCTACACATGGCCTTGATGGAAGAACTTGTCCCTCCATGACATTGTCCAGTCTTGTGCCTGGACAGCAAACTCCACGTTCACATATTCTATCTGTGAGATATGTCAGTGCAATCAGATAGTGTGACCACGCTCGGGCCACTGGTGGCTACCCAGCACGTGGTAAGTAATTTCAGAAAAAGAGGGGGGGGGGTGCAAAATTGTCACCATTGCAGCAAGGCAGCCATCTTGCTGTATCATCTCATCTCATCTCTCATTTATATCATTTGTCCACATTCAATATGATCATCTATGAAGGAAGAAATAAGTCCGATAGACGACCATGGACTCTCTAATCATCAATCTAAGAGGCCTGACACTATGGTGAATTTAATCTTTACCTTAACTACGGTTTTGCTTGTGTCTTTCAGGTTGTAACTGACTTCCTTCTGCATGATCTCAGCTGCGTCACCTACGCTTAACTCACAAGATAAAGAACTGGCGTAGAGTTGACTCAGGGAGCAACCGCTGTCAACTCCTAGGCATCCTACAAGACCTACTCAGCTTCAAGAACCAAGTTGAGAAGTTGGACGTAAGACGGCTTGTGGACTGAGAATGGTGTGGCTTGGCGCCCTCTAAGCCCGGACAGTTTACGCTTCACCCGACCTTAAAGGTACTGCCAAGTATCTGCATGTATGCTCCGACCGACAGGCTTTAGCCCCACGTGACATACAATGCCTACCAAGAAGACCTAGCAGCCCTAGGGGCAGAGGATTCTGACATCTTGGTAGAAGTTGCATACCACACCACGAGCACAGCTACATGGATGGAGACACTCAAGATAAGTACAACTGTATCAAATCCATGATTTACCCTTTTTCGTCTCTGACCAGGGTTTTACTTGTTGATTGTTGATGTCTCATGTTTATGCCCATGTCTGGGTCATCCCAGCTACATGGAGGAAGACACTCAAAAGATAAGTTAGATAAGTATCTTCTATTACTACTCCATAATTACCCTCTGCATTACCGACCAGGGTTCTTTTGTTGAGATTTTTTGTCATGCCTGTGATCATTTTAGATAGAGGCTGAGACGGCCGTGTGGTCTGGTCCGTTTGCTGTTTCTGCTGGCGATTTGGTATCGAACTCTGAGGACGTGGATTCGTGTCTCGCACAGTCTGACCTTTTTCCAGCACTAGTAATTGTACCTTACTGAGAGACTGTTATCTTAAAAATAATTGGATATAAATGTTATCTTAAAAATTATTGGATATAATTGTTATCTACTCAGTAGTAATAGGTCAGTTTGGCAGCCGCTATCTCTCAAGTCATCATTTTAGACCTGACACAATTCTGACGTTTAATCTTTGACTTTACTGCAGTTTTGCTTGTCATTTCAGTTTGAACTGACTTCCTCCCAGATGATCTCAGCTGGGTCACCTACGCTCAACTCACAAGACGAAGTATTGACACTTGGCAGTGTCTCCACAGTCGAATAAAGTACAGAGTGGACGATTGCGTAGTGTTGACTCGGGGAGCAGACGCAGT